>JASANC010005207.1:0-45344 GCA_030248135.1 Theristus sp. LFF4_11
GCACCACCACTCACCAGCACAAACAGTCGGCCAACAAAGTCAACAGGCACGTTAACGAACATGAACGAAACAGCCGTGCAACAACTAGACAGAGACAAACAACACAAGGCAGACCAAAGCGACAAACAGGAAACAGATACAGATACAGCTAACCGTTGGCGATATTGTGGTCGAGTTGTTTGAGACCGTCAACATTCAGGCGTTGCTTGGTTGAGCCGAATCGTGTCAACGCAAACGCACCGACGGTCAATTGCTGGTCGCCAACACTGAGCGCCGGCACAAACAGTGGCAGGCAGCCGCATGTGTACGTTGCGCTCGCCGTGTTGTAGAACCTGGCACACGCAAACCACACACTGCTCAGTTACTTTCAGAAAACTGACTACTCTTTGAAAAGTGCAAACTGGCCTTTCGCACCTCAGGGAGTTCAGTTCAGTTTATTTACAGTCCATCTGGCTAATATATCTAACTAGCTGATTGGTTGGTTGCACACACGTTGCATTGACACGTAAAACAGTAGCACAACTAAAAGTGAATATTTGGGAAGAAAAAATGAAAAACTTGAAAAACAATGAGGCATTCGAACGAGTGCGTTTCCAAACACACTGAGCACTTGTGCACGTTTGGCTGTTGCACGCGCGTCAGATCCGCGAAATCAAGAGTTCCAACTGTCTGTTACGCTGTGGCTAACAGCGTTGATCGTTATATACGAAATTTTAACACAACAAATGAGAACCACAATGACTATCAAGTGGTGCAAATTTCAGCTTTCAGACATTGCAGTCGCGATATCGAAGCGTTTTAAAAAAAATTGACGTTTTTTCTGATCACCCAGACAAAAAGGTGTTTGGAGAAACTGAAACATAACGAACGCACCAAGCGATTGCTTGTCGAATTGAGCAGTTGTTTTCGGCGGCCACCGAATCGCCATCACCAATGTGCGACAGTGAAGCCTTGGCTGGCGGATAGATAGCCACCAACGCACCACACTGACCAACACGGCACATCACGCTGCCCGGGTTGATCCAGAACGTCAGGTCTTCTGAAACGCACGCAAGCACTGGTCGAAAGAACTGTTCACTGGTTGGTTGGTGATTGCGCGCTGTATTCAGTACTTGTCTTTCGAACAACTAGCACGCACGGTCTCCAATCTTATTGTATTAATTAAAAGAAGCGTCATAAAAAGTAAGGCAAATCAACGCAACCCGGCCAATAGGAGCACAGTTCATCAACGTCAACTCCAACGACTTTGGCAGCAGTCTCCACTGACGGATCGCACAAATTGTTGTGGTAGAGTGTCAGCACACGACAACTGCTGCCCTGCAATTCACCGATGACGCTTTGGTTCAGTTTCTTAAACAGTGCAACAATTGATTCCACAGTGCCGAGTGAATTCGGGAGTAGGGTTGTATCCACCAAATTTGCCGGAATCCGTACCGAATACGGTCGAACCGTGTTCCGGCCGAACCGGTCGAAATTGCCGGAATCCGGACCGGAATGGCCTTTTTATGTCCAAAAACATCCATCCTTCATCACATTTTCAGAATAAAACAGCACAGACACAGTCAGCAAGACACGGCACGTGAATCAACCAAAAATTTCACCAATAACAACTGACAAAAATTCATATGACATTGCTGGTGCTCTGGGGGTACGTACACCCCACCCACCCCCTTGTCTTCGGTACTGCTCACAAAAAGGCAACTGTTTGACAGCTAGAGCTAACTGAATATGACCAACGAAGATGGCTGATTTCAAAAACCTGCTTTGTTCATCAACAACGACGGCCAAAAGATGTGCGCATTGCTGGCAGCCCCGTTTTTTAAAGTGGACGATGCTGCATATCAGTTTACCACTCAAGACAAAAATAGTGAACCAATTACCATTGAACAGAACACTAAACTAAAGCAACGCTCACTGATCACATGCCAAATGCGAACCAGTGTAGCGTTGTTTGCAAAACAGCGAAACCAATCAAACACTGAAACGAATTTGTCAAACCATTGAACAGCTCTGAAACGGAGGAATTAACTGGTGAATTCACGCTAGGGTCTCGCTCGGCTGTTCCGGCCGGATCCGGCAGATTTGCTCCGGAATCCGAACCGGATCCAATTTTAAGCGCCGTAAACCGGAATGCGGACCGGAACCGGCTTCATCTCTATTCGGGAGACCAAAATAATAAAAAACAACAGAGCGATTTCAAAACGATCACATTTATGTGGTGTGTGCGCAACCTTTGTGGGATCATACGGACACCAATTGGCCTGATACTTGAAGATGAGCACGTTGGCGAGCTGCGCGCCGAACGCGCACACGAGACGACGAGGCACCCGGTCGAACAGCGGCTGCACAATGCTCTCAACGGCTGCCTGGATCTCGGCAAACGTCACTGGCACCTGAACAAACGCAACCCCACCATGCTCACTCACTTGCGCATGGAATGCAGCACAGGGCGGAAATGGCAACCGAGCAATCGCTGCATACACAATACTGAACACAATCTGACGGGCTTGTGGAAAAAGAAACAATGAAGAAAGAAACAACAACAAAGAAACACGTGTCTGAACCAGAAACAATGAACACAAGATCATGTAGTGTTTAATCAAATTTTGGGTTCTGCAAAAAAATTACCGGTTTTTCGCACAAAAGTGTCGATAGGAGAGCAAGAAAAATCTGAAAGTTGGGACACTTTTTTAGACCCACGATGAAATTAACCGACGTAACGGCAACAACTATGCCAAATAAAAGCTTTGGCTACAACCACATTCCAGCTTTGGCTGCCATCTGCTTCGACTCAATACATTGTGATCGTGTCCAACAAAAGCGCACACCGAGCCGAACCGAGAAAGATAGCCATAAATTCACAAAACGAACCTGCTGCTGACCGACAGAACTTTCGGTCAAGGCAACAGCACTGTTGTGGTCAAGTGAGTGTGAGACAACGGGTAAACTGTTGTTGCACACTGGAACAGGATGCTGCTGCTGCACTTGCACTGATTGTTGTTGAAGTTGAACAATGGACATCATGATGATGGTTGCGCACTTGTGCAGTCAGTATTGGCAATCGAATGCACAACGAAATAATTTTTAAAACGATTGCTATTGATAAAAATCAGCATTGAACCAGACCGGATGAGTGAAAGCGAAAGGGGAGCATAGTTGTTCCAGAGCCGGGGGTTGGGGGGGGGGCGATGCGATATAGATAGCAGGAGCAAATTTTTCAGATAGATAGCTGGAAAATTAACGGGGGGCGCGCGCGGCGCGGGGGGGAGCATGTGACTTTGGGGGGGGGGCTAGGGTTAGGGGAAAAAAATCCGGATTTTTTTTTTAAATCAAAAAAAAATTTAAAAAAAAAAAATTTTTTTTACAAGTTAGGTTCGTTCGAAGCGTCTCGTCGAGCTGAGTTCATCTAGACTATTTTCAGAACGATCCGGGAAACTATAAGAGCGAAAATCGTGTTTTATTGAAATTATGTCCATTTCATAGAGGGAAAGTTGCATTTTCAACAGTAAAACAGGGCAATTTTTCACGTGTACTTGAATATTGAACCGTTCTTAGTGGTTCCTCTTTAGAAAATTACCAAAATTTGACTG
Organism: Theristus sp. LFF4_11; assembly: GCA_030248135.1. Lineage (NCBI taxonomy): Eukaryota > Metazoa > Nematoda > Chromadorea > Monhysterida > Xyalidae > Theristus > Theristus sp. LFF4_11. Next base: position 3,591 of record JASANC010005207.1, read on the forward strand.
TGTTCAAAAATTCCTGTTTGCTGTAGCTAAGTCGGCAACCCCTGTCGACCCGGTCGCCCCCCCCCCCAAGACACTTACTTTCAGGTTCAACCAGCTATGCTATCTGCCACATGGCGAGAGCCCACTCTTCAAATCATCGTATCGAAAACACGTACCATGATTTCGCGATCACGTTGCGGGCAACTGACAGACGCAAGTTTAACACGTTAGTTTAGCTCAGCACGCAAGTTTTAACATGTGGCCATGTTATCGGGTATCTGAAAAACGGTCGTGTGATGTGGTATTAACCAACATCTCCGCTCAAATTGTTTAACAATATATCGCACAACTCCATTGTAGACCTATAACATACGCCAATCAACAAGATATCATGTTCATCTCATGGCCTACCGACTGAAAAACATGTTCTAAGTTGCAAGAAAACGATTTCTGAAACGATATTTCAATTCAGTTAAGTCATTTCAACGCTAAAAATTGACTCTAGAAGTCATCCAAATCGAAAAACATGGAGTACGTCGGTCAAAATGACCAAATAATGACATTTACCTAAGCACACAAAGAAGTTGGGAAGAAAATTTGGTTTGAACTTTCAAAAAATTATGCCATAAATCGAATTTTCAGAGCAAAGTAGAAGAAAAAATTTTCAAATTTTTTTTTTAAGTTTGAAAAAAAAAATCCAATTTTTTTTTAAACAAAAAAAAATAAAAAATTTTTTTTTTCAAAGCCCCTAACCCTAGGGGGGGCGGTCAAAATTTTGAAATTAGATGGATAGATAGATAGCTAAAACGCTAAAAAGCTACAAAAACAGCTAAATAACGCTTAAAATACGCTACAAATCAAGTATAAACGCGTATTTTACCTAAAATTAGCGAAATTTTTAAGAATTTCAAGCAAAAATGGTCAATTTTGGTCAAAAATTGACTTATTTTATGTCTTCGAAGGCAATTTTTTTTAAATAGATAGCTGGCGGAAATTTTTTTAGATAGATAATAGCTGAGCCGAAAAAAATTCTCTGATAGAGAGAGAATGAGATAGATTCGAAATTTTTTGGGGGGGGGCGGAATGCAAGCGCCTCCGGAAGCTGGAGCTTCTTTTTTAAAACGCACGCGCACCTCGCATCCGCATGCTCATGCTCATGATTAGGGTTAGGGGCTTTGAAAAAAAATTTTTTTTTATTTTTTTTCGTTTTTTTTTAATTTGGATTTTTTTTTTCAAACTTAAAAAAAATTTGAAAAATTTTTCTTCTACTTTGCTCTGAAAATTCGATTTATGGCATAATTTTTTGAAAGTTCAAACCAAATTTTCTTCCCAACTTCTTTGTGTGCTTAGGTACATGTCATTATTTGGTCATTTTGACCGACGTACTCCATGTTTTTCGATTTGGATGACTTCTAGAGTCAATTTTTAGCGTTGAAATGACTTAACTGAATTGAAATATCGTTTCAGAAATCGTTTTCTTGCAACTTAGAACATGTTTTTTCAGTCGGTAGGCCATGAGATGAACATGATATTTTGTTGATTGGCGTATGTTATAGGTCTACAATGGAGTTGTGCGATATATTGTTAAACAATTGGAGCGGAGATGTTGGTTAATACCACATCACACGACCGTTTTTCAGATACCCGATAACATGGCCACATGTTAAAACTTGCGTGCTGAGCTAAACTAACGTGTTAAACTTGCGTCTGTCAGTTGCCCGCAACGTGATCGTGAAATCATGGTACGTGTTTTCGATACGATGATTTGAAGAGTGGGCTCTCGCCATGTGGCAGATAGCATAGCTGGTTGAACCTGAAAGTAAGTGTCTTGGGGGGGGGGGGCGACCGGGTCGACAGGGGTTGCCGACTTAGCTACAGCAAACAGGAATTTTTGAACACAGTCAAATTTTGGTAATTTTCTAAAGAGGAACAACTAAGAACGGTTCAATATTCAAGTACACGTCGAAAATTGTCCTGTTTTACTGTTGAAAATGCAACTTTCCCTCTATGAAATGGACATAATTTCAATAAAACACGATTTTCGCTCTTATAGTTTCCCGGATCGTTCTGAAAATAGTCTAGATGAACTCAGCTCGACGAGACGCTTCGAACAAACCTAACTTGTAAAAAAATTTAAAAAAAAAATTTTTTTTTAATTTAAAAAAAAATCCGGATTTTTTTTTCCTAACCCTACTCATGATCCACTAGCGCGCGTGCACACGCTCCGGCCCCAACAAAAACTTGTTCAAAACGCAATTGTTCAGACATCTTCTTGCTTGAAAAGGCTTGGCTTAGGTTAGGATTCGGTTAGGATTATGTTAGGCTTAGAATTAGGCTTTAGGATTAGGATTTAGAACTAAGTCCGTTTTAGCAATGTCCGGTAACGAGTGTGTCGGTTTTTAGAAAAGAAGGGCAACCCTCCGGAATGACTACCGCATGGCATCATTCAACATTACTCCGCCTTCTTCACGCAAAAAGATAATAAGTGTCTGCTGGAGCTTCTTTTTTAAAACGCACGCGCACCTCGCATCCGCATGCTCATGCTCATGATCCACTAGCGCGCGTGCACACGCTCCGGCCCCAACAAAAACTTGTTCAAAACGCAGTTTTTCTGACATCTTCCTTCTTGAAAAGGCTTGGCTTAGGTTAGGATTAGGTTAGGATCAGGTTTGGCTTAGGATTAGGCTTCAGGATTAAGATTTAAATCAAGTCCGTTTTAGCAATGTCCGACAACGAGCGTGTTTTACCTGAAGCGGATTTTAGAAAAGAAGGGCAGCCTAAGTGTCTTGGGCAGTAGCGAAAGTGCGGGGGGGTGGGGGGTCCACCTAGAGATGTCAAGAAAAAAAAATTTTTCTATTTTTTTTTTAAATTTTTTTTTAATTTTTTTAAAAATGAAAGTTGTTCAGAATTTTTCAGGGAGTCCGAATATCACCATCTGAGGCAGTGAGGAGCCACCGACTTACCATATGACCCCCACTCATATGGGAGGAGGGTGAAAATTTCAGACTTGGTTTCGGCGACCCCATTTTCCCACCGACGACATCACGTCTCGTGTTTTGCCTCTCAATTCACCTCAAATAACACGGAAACAAGTTCAACAACAAACCGGTGTGATCATGCTGACGACACGAGGCGAAACAGCAACGAGCAACCAACGAAGTTACGCTTGCAGTGGCAGACAGTGCAATTTCGACCTTTCGAGATCCTGAAAAACGATGCGTAAATGTGAGTTCTCTGCTTCTATCTCACCTTAGCGACATCGGAATTTGTTGAACTAGCCTTTGCGACGCTCAAGTACTTTAATGCGCGAGTCGATCATCACTCACCAAGGCTGAAAACAGTCGATAAATCAATCCAGAATACCACCTGCAGCGTTGAAGACTAAGTGACAAGGTAAAGTCAAAGAAAATTTTTGTTGAACTTTCGAAAAATTATGCCAAAAACGGCATTTTCAGGGCACATTAAAGAAAAAATTTCAAAAATTTTTAATAAAAAAAATAAAAAAATGTTTTTTTTAAACAAAATTTAAAAAAAAAATTTTTTTGACCCGTACATTTCTAGGTCCACCCCCCCCCCCCAGCCGAACGAAAATCCTGCCCGTGCACGGGCAGATACCCGTGTATCCCCCTCCCCCTTTACCTCGACACGGGTACTAGACTCCCCCCCACCCCCCTCCGCGAGAAAACACGGGATCGCACCCCCCCTCACGGTGGTCAATCTCATCTCAATTTTTTCCAAAAATACCGCAATTTTTGCGTTTTTCTTGACGTTTGTGTCTGTCCCTGCATAGATTTTGTTGTTTCTGACTAAACAAGCAGCTTGTTTGCACAAAATATTCTGTATTTTACAAATTTTTTTGTGTTTTTCTAAGGCAAAAATTTGGTATTACCCGTGCGATCCCGTGCACCCCCCTCACGAAATTTTTCTGCCAGTGCCCAGTGGCAGTGCAGCCCCCTTCAGGAAAATTTGCTGCCCGTGCACCCCCCCTCACCGAGGAGGCACCTGCCCCCTCTAAAATTTGGCAAACACCCCCCCCTATAGTTGTTCTAGGGGGGCCTGGGGGGGGGCCGGCTCCAGTACCGTGGGCGGGGGGGTGGGGGGTACACCCCCCCAGAGCACCCGAGACCGTAGGGTTGGGGGGGGGGTGGGGGGCACCGTGCCACCCCCCAAAAACGATTTGTATACATACTTAAAAGTGATTTTTTTGATTTCTGATCAGAGGTTGCTTGCAATGAGTCGCTGTAGGTTCCTAATCCTAAACCAATCCTAAGCCAAGCCTTTTTGATAAGGTGAAAATGATCAATTTAGTTTTTGCATTTTTTTCTTTCCTGTGTTTTGGAGAGGAGGAGCACCGGAACTCATAGTTGTTCTAGGGGGGGGGGGGCTGGGGGGGGTCCGGCCCCCCCAAAAAATTTCGAATCTATCTCTATCAGAGAAGTTTTTTCGGCTCAGCTATTATCTATCTAAAAAATTTTCTCAGCCAGCTAATCTGACAATTTTTGTTTTCGAAGATATAAAATGACTCAATTTTTTTACCAAAATTGACCGTTTTTGCTCGAAATTCGTTAAAATTTTGCGAATTTTAGGCAAAATACGCGTTTATACTTAATTTTCAGCATGCTTTAAGCATTATTTTGTTGTTTTTATAGCTTTTTAGTGTTTTAGCTATCTATCTATTCAATTTCAAAATTTTAACCGCCCTCCCCCAAAGTCACATGGCCCCCCCGCGGCCCCCCCAAAATTTTCCAGCTATCTATCTATCTAAAAAATTTGCTCCAGCTATCTATATCGGCCCCCCCCCCAACCCCTCGGCTCTGGAACAACTAACTGCAGATGCAGCTGTTTTAATAATGATGCATTACGGCGGGCACCCCCCCCCCATCGGACCCCCCTCGAAAATTTGGCCGACACCCCCCCCACACCCCCCATGAAATTTTGTCTGGCGGAGACCCCCCAAAAAATTTTCTGCACACCCTAAATTTTTTTCGAAAATCATGATCCGGGGTCGAGATGAGGGGGGTGGGGGGGGGTACCTCCCCAACCAAGTCGACACCCCCCCCACCCGGGCAAACCCCCCCCCCCAAATTTTAGTCAAAATACCCCCCCCTCTCGAATTTGGGGGGCCAGACCCCCCCCCCTCCCAGATTTCGACCTTCCAAACCCCCCCCTACCAAATCCTGACCGTCTGACCACCCCCCCCCCTTTGATTTTGACTTTCGATGGAGACATTTTCTCTTGTATATCTCTATATTTCTCTCATTTGTAGGTATCTATATTATATGCATGTTTGTATCTCAATATATATTGTATGTTTTTTTGTATACGTACGTATAATGTTTTCAATACTGTACTTCAATATCAAGTCTCACCCGTGCAGCGTGTGTCTCGTTCGTGTAGCTTTCAGATGTCCCGACCCGAACGAAAATCAAAGCAAAATGTATGACTAGAGACTAGAGAGAGGCCTTGACTGGATGCTGTGGTTTCTAGCACTTTTATTCAACAACTTTTGGTCCGACCCCCCCCCCTAGAATTTTCGGTCTCGCTCGGGAACCCACCCCCCCAACCAAATCGACCCCTACTAGCCATTTTTTGCCCAGACAATGTCATCGTCAAGAAAAAATTTTGGTCCGACCCCCCTAGAATTTTCGGTCTCGCTCGGACCCCCCCCCCTAGAATTTTCGGTCTCGCTCGGGAGCCCCCCCCCCAACCAAGTCGACCCCCCACCCGGGACGACCCCCCCCCCAATTTGGGCGGACCCCCCCCCCCTCGGATTCGCCAAAAATCGGGCTCGACCCCTGATCATGATTGTCTATAAAGTCCATAATATAAGCTGAATATATGATAACTTGACCATCTCAGTACCGTGGGCCCAAAACATTTTTCGAAGGGGGGGGGGGGTATGGTGGAGGGGGGGGGGGTGCCGACCAAAAAGTGAGGGGGGGTCCAACCTATGGTAACTTGGGACCCCCCCCATGGGGGTCCCATGGGGGTGCATTTTTTCAAAATTTTCTGTGGGGGGGGTCCACCCCCCACGATAATTTTTCGCTTAAAATTTGAAGGAAAAACGCTAAATTTTGCTGCAAAATCGTTGAAATTACAATGAAGATGGTCAAGTTATCATATATTCAGCTTATATTACAGACTTTATAGACAAAAAATCATGATTTTCAAAAAAAAATTTTAGGGTGTACGGAAAATTTTGGGGGGGGGGTCTCCGCCAGACAAAATTTCATGGGGGGTGTGGGGGGTGTCGGCCAATTTTTCGAGGGGGGGGTCCGATGGGGGGTGCCCGGTTTTAGGGGGGTGGCACGGTGGCCCCCCCGGCCCCCCCCCACCCGCCGGTCTCTGGTGCTCTGGGGGGGGTGTACCCCCCCACCCCCCCCCCCTCGCCCACGGTACTGGTGGACCCCCCCCACAGAAAATTTTGAAAAAATGCACCCCCCCATGGGACCTCTATGGGTGGTCCCACGTTACCATAGTTTGGACCCCCCCCTCACTTTTTGGTCGGCACCCCCCCCCACGGCACCATACCCCCCTTCGAAATTTTTTTGGGCCCACGGTACTGGCCGCCCCCCCCCCCCAAAAAATTCGAATCTATCTCTATCAGACAGGTTTTTTCGGCTCAGCTATTATCTATCTAAAAAAAATTTTCAGCCAGCTATCTATCTAAAAAATTTTGTCTTCGAAGACACAAAATAAGTCAATTTTTGACCAAAATTGATCATTTTTGCTCGTAATTACTAAAAATTTCGCTAATTTTAGGTAAAACATGCGTTTATACTTGATTTTTAATGTATTTTTAGCATTATTTTGCTGTTTTTATAGCTTTTTAGCGTTTTAGCTATCTAACTATCAAATTTCAAAATTTTGACCGCCCCCCCCAAAGTCACATGGCCCCCCGCCGCGCCCCCCCCCAAATTTTTCAGCTATCTATCTGGAAAATTTGCTCCAGCTATCGGCCCCCCCCCCAACCCCTCGGCTCTGGAACAACTATGCCCCCCCTCACCCAAGGTCCCGCTTTCGCTACTGGTCTTGGGGGGGGGGGGGCGACCGGGTCGACAGGGGTTGCCGACTTAGCTACAGCAAACAGGAATTTTTGAACACAGTCAAATTTTGGTAATTTTTTAAAGAGGAACAACTAAGAACGGTTCAATATTCAAGTAAACGTCAAAAATTGTTCTGTTTTACTGTTGAAAATGCAACTTTCCCTCTATGAAATGGACAAAATTTCAATAAAACACAATTTTAGCTCTTATAATTGACCGAATCGTTCTGAAAATGATCTAGCTGAACTCAGCTCGACGAGACGCTTCGAACAAACCTAACTTGTAAAAAAATTAATTTAAATTTAAAAAAATCCGGATTTTTTCCCTCATCCTACCCCACCCCTTCAGAGCCAAAACCACTTTTGGGAGAGGGGTCAGCGGCAGGGCATGTGATGACCTGGGGGCGATCTAAAATTTGAAATTAGGTAGATAGACATAGACAGCAGAAACACTAAAAAGGTGTGAAAACAGCTAAATTTTGCTTAAAAATGCTAAAAAAATTTAGTACAAATTTTTTGCTTTGCCTAAAATTGACGAAATTTAATGAAAATATGAGCATGGTCAAGTTTGATCAAAAATTGACTCATTTTATTTCTTCTAAGACAAAAATTTTTTGAATGGATAGCTCAGAGCTGACTGTGAAATTTTTGTTAGCTAGATAATATTCATAGCTAAAAACCAAAAAGAGCCGAAAATTTTTCTTTAGATAGAGATAAATTCAAAATGTTTTGGGGGCCGGCTCTTCCCTCTCCCAGAACAACTTTGTCCATCACAACAACAGAGTCCGAAAAAAACTGAAAATCCCGTTTTTTAATTGAAACGTTTTTTATCAATTTATAAAACTTCAAAATGTTGGAGGAAAATCTGATGGTCGACAAAGATATGTGCTGCCGCCGCCTCCAACGATCTGAGCCAAAAAAAGCTTTCAGCCAAAGTCCATAATTTGTGTTTTAGGTTTCAATTTTTAAACTCATTTGACATATCAGTTGATTTTGTTGTTTTCGCTGTTTCTGACCAATATTCTTCAGCGAAATAGTCAAGTGACACTTTGGATTATCGCCTTTATCAAATCGGGATAGAGAGACACCACTTTTAGAGCAGAAATTTTTTTAAATCTTGACAGAAACAACAATGCAAACATCGTCTTTCAACAACTAACATGCCAATATCAACACATACTATTATTCACAGTTTCATGTTTTTGGTTACTTTTTAAAGGGTTACACATAAATCGTTGTTCCAGGTTCCAGGTGATTTCTTCTTCTCATGTCAGCTTAAAAATTTTCGGATGATAACGACAGAACCACAGCAACAGAAAAACCTTAATTGAACACAACTCCAGCGCTAATACAGCGAACTTGTTCAAAATATTCGTGGACAATTTTTGTAGCAGGTTTCCGCCAGTCCATGTCAACGAAGCCTTTGTTGACTGACACTTGCCATGATGATTCTGTTTGAGCGACTCTGTTGCAGTACCCAGACTCCGTTACTTCTGTTGTCGATGCTGAATTGTTCTGACACTCAATTTGATTCTCGAATGACAAGTCTTCTTTAGCGTCAGTCTGTTTTGAGTCGACAATGATTTTGTTCTTAGGTGACCCAGTTGATATGGGCAAACCAATTGGTTGATTGGCTTGATGTCTGTCATTAGCGGCTTCTGAGTGCAGCCACCCAGAGTCGTCGTTATTGGAGCTGCTGCTTATTGTGTCTGTCTGACGATCAACAACGTCGCATGTGAAATGTTGACTTTCTTGATTGTGTGGGTTGTTTCTGAACTTGCTTTCGCGCAGTATGTCGTCCAATAGATGTGGATTTAGCTCAATCCGTATGGGAATCAAATCAGAACTATCGAATGCGCGTTGTGACAGCACGTTTACCTAGAAACAAGCAAATAATTTATTTGGTATTTATTTATAGCTTTGAATGTCGAGCAGGATCGACGTACACAAAGTCAAAGTACTGTAAGTAAGTAAGTAAGTAAGTTGTAGCACAAACATTGAGAAAAACCAACCTCCATGATATCCTGCGTGAAGAGCATGGCTTTTAAAGCTTTGCTATGACCACTAGCAATGTGACGGCAGTAGTAGTCGCGGTAAAACTCAAAGTTCGTCTCATCAAATGAAAGCTCCATTAGCGATGTGCCGCTTTTCACAAACGAATCCAGGCAATAATGAATGAATGTTGTTAAACGTTTCAAATCTCCGGATAGAAGTCGACTACAGAATCTGCGCAGATGGACATAGAAAATGTACAGGGTAAACCAAACAGGCTCCAACTTCAAAATACTCTCACAGGCTTGTGATGGGACCTTATGACTAAAATTTAGAACACTGCTAGAACACTTTGGGAGATGTTTTCTGATCTAATTTTTTGGTTTACACGCACATTTCAGTTCATTTTTACAGTGTAATAAAAAATAGCAATTTTGGTTTATGTTAGCAAATGTTAGCAAATTTTGGTTAATTGAAAATAGCAAATGTTCATCGCTAAACACACAGTTTATCATTGCTCATAAACGTCCAGACCATCGTCTAGATTCTCATCAGCTAAATCAAGGAACGTGAAATAGGGTATATATTCTGCTAACCTGCTCAACGACTCCGCATCGAAGCCAGATTCGCCAGATACCATTGTCAAAATTAAACAGCAAAAGGTAGGATCTAATACTTCTCGTTCACTTTGGATGGTCCATTGTTGATCTCGTTCAGTTGCTGCCAGAACAAGTGGAACAAGCCAGTTACTGATTGATGCTAACGATGTCTGATCCTGATCAATAAAATAAATAATAACGTTTTACAATTGTCGCACCACACAACGAGAATTGCCGTCGTATTTCAAGAAGAAGAGAGAATTTCAAAGTAATTCACGCACACTGATCACATTGCGAGCCATTCGAAGCAGAAGCCGCATGGAGCTGTCAATATTTTGCTGCAATCGATTTGTCAAATTCAACAGTTCCAGCAATAGATTTGCGTAGATGGCAACCGAAGATAGTTTGTTGGTTGGATCAGATGGCCGATGGCACAGTATGTAACCAAAGTCACAAGCATTAGCATCACATTGATTATCAGCAGCGTCAAAGTCTAATTTTATCCGGCAGTGACGTTGCAAAGCGCAAACCAACCGTTGCTCTATTAATGCAGTCAATTGCGTTGCGCAGAGACAATCAATTTGCATTATCACCTCGACACAGCTGCGAAATTCTGTGAACACAAACAGCTGTGCGTCAGAGACGCTGTCAATTTCCGAAATGCGGCTGAAGATCAATGTCAAAATGCGTTGATCTAGCCAGGATTGCAGATCAAACCTGGTTGACGGCATGAAAATATCATGGAGCTTGTAGCCGGCATGGACGGTCAATATCGCACGTAAATCGGAAAACTGCGCCAAATACAGCATACACTCCTCTGCTTGACCAGAAGCCAAGTACAACAGGAGTGCAGAGTCCGCAGTGATGGTTTGCATGAATTGCAGCTTGTCTTTTGACAATACCCGACTTTTATCGAAGGGAAAATCATGCTGATACTGGTTAAATGGACTTTGAATGGTGCAGTCGTCTTTTTCGTCTTCTTTCTCGTAGTATATAACTGGCTTGTTAATGAAATAGGCTGCGATCAAGCGAGCTGAGTGCAGCAAGTCACGAGCTGAATATTGACCGAAGGTTGAACGAAACTGTTCACTATTTTGCAAATTACTCACGATCGATATTACTTTCTCCATCGCGTTTTCTACGAAAGCTTCAATCAGTGCATTTTTGGAACATTTTAGACATCACATTGCCATGGTTCTTGACCTTTTTTGATTGTTGTCATGACAATCACGATCGGGCAAGCAGAATCTTGTCGTCTTTCAGGCTCGCAACTCGCGGAATGGTTTGTGATTGTGGTAAGTACGGTAACCAAATGCACGAAACATTAACGCCTGTTACCAGACAAGTTTAAACAGGAGTAGGTTTATAGAATGGATTTTGTTCCCTGGAGAGGTCACGTGCACCTAATTGCTCATGCACCGCACTTTAAAAAAGATTTGGCTTAATCTTAGGGCTGAACTTAAGATTAGAATGAGGTTTAGGCTTTGGTTAGGATTAGCTTTAGGACTTACTCTAAGAACCGTAGTTTATTTTAACAGTTAAACACGCGGTTACTTTCCAGGTAATTGTCTTTTAACGCAAATGTCTTGCACCAATCGTTTAAACATAGGCCAACCAGTACCGAAGGCGAAAGCAAATTTTCGAGGGTGGGGTGTCGTCACGTGGGGGTGGGGGGGGGGGGGGTGCCGAAAATTTTTCAGTGGGGGGGGGTGTCAGTCATGGTACAGTGACACCCCCCCCAGGCGTGGGCCGGCTGTAGGTCGATCCGGTACCGGTCGATCCGGTACGGTCGATCCGGTACCGGTCGATCCGGTACCGGTCGATCCGGTACCTGGCAATTTTCTAGGGCGGTCGATCCGGTACCAGGTCGATCCGGTACTCGGTCGATCCGGTACCAATTGAAATTTTCAGCTGTTTTACGGGTTTTTAGCGTTCTCGTTATGTTTTCGATTTTTCTTTGTTGATTGTTGATACGATTGTTGATGATACGATATGAGACGACGACGACTTGCGACACTTGGTTGGTTTTGGTAATCGTAATCTGATTCTGAAAAAAGCAAAACAAGTGTACCATATGTTTTTTTTATTTTCTGAACTATTTTCCAGAAGAATAAAGCTCCAAGACGGTGAAAATTTGCAAAATTATCAGCTCAGCAAGAAAAGGAGAACAAAATAAAAATATGAAGACTGATTCGGTTCTCTTTTGGAGTTGAAGAAAAATGTCTGTTGTTTTTATTTTCATATTCCCGCAAAAAAACCTGCGGTAAAATGTTTCAGACATCAGATAAAATGAGAGAAACGAAGAAAAATGGAAAACAAATCAGAAACAAATTGAATTGAATGCTAAAACAGTTGAAAATTGCCAGGTACCGGATCGACCGGTACCGGATCGACCGGTACCGGATCGACCGCCCTGGAAAATTGCCAGGTACCGGATCGACCGGTACCGGATCGACCGGTACCGGATTGACCGTACCGGATCGACCGGTACCGGATCGACCGCATGCCGGCGTGGGCCATGGGGGGGTGCACTATTGTAGAAAAATTTCTGGGGGGGTGCACACCCCCCACCTAGAGATGTCAAGAAAAAAAAATTTTCTATTTTTTTTCTTTTTTAAAAAAAAAAATTTTTTTTTAAATTTTTTTTTTTAAAAATGAAAGTTGTTCAGAATTTTTCAGGGAGTCCGAATATCACCATCTGAGGAGCCACCGACTTACCATATGACCCCCGGCCCCACTCATATGGGAGGAGGGTGAAAATTTCAGACTTGGTTTCGGCGACCCCATTTTCCCACCGACGACATCACGTCTCGTGTTTTGCCTCTCAATTCACCTCAAATAACATGGAAACAAGTTCCACAACAAACCGGTGTGATCACGCTGACGACACGAGGCGAAACAGCAACGAGCAACCAACGAAGTTACGCTTGCAGTGGCAGACAGTGCAATTTCCACCTTTCGAGATCCTGAAAAACGATGCGTAAATGTGAGTTCTCTGCTTCTATCTCACCTTAGCGACATCGGAATTTGTTGAACTAGCCTTTGCGACGCTCAAGTACTTCAATGCGCGAGTCGATCATCACTCACCAAGGCTGAAAACAGTCGATAAATCAATCCAGAATGCCACCTGCAGCGTTGAAGACTAAGTGACAAGGTAAAGTCAAAGAAAATTTTTGTTGAACTTTCGAAAAATTATGCCAAAAACGGCATTTTCAGGGCACATTAAAGAAAAAATTTCAAAAATTTTTAATAAAAAAAAATAAAAAAAAATGCTCATTTTTTTTACTTTTTTTTTAAAAAAAAATTTAAAAAAAATTTTTTTTTTGACCCTTACATCTCTACCCCCACCCCACCCATCAGTACCGAAGGCGAAAGCAAATTTTCGAGGGGGGGGGGTGTCGTCACGTGGGGGGGGGGTGCCGAAAATTTTTCAGTGGGGGGGTGTCAGTCATGGTACAGTGACACCCCCCCCCCAGGCGTGGGCCATTGTGTAGATTTGTAGTCTGCAGCTGTTACTCTTTCTTGTTTTTTGACATTTGTCCGTTTTCTTATAAGGACAACTACATCCAGCTGTTGCATGGTGGTTCTCTTTCACATGGGGGGGGGTGCACGATTGTAGAAAATTTTCTGGGGGGGTGCACACCCCCCACCCCACCCATGAGATTTTTTCGCTTAAATTTTGAAGGAAAAACACTAAATTTTGCTGCAAAATCTTTGAAATTACAATGAAGAATGTCAAGTTATCATATATTTAGCTTATATTAGGGTCTTTAAAGACAAAAAAATCATGATTTTTGAGCAAAAATTCATGATTTTTGGGTGGTCCGAGAAAATTTTTGGGGGGTGTCACTGTTACTTAGGTCCATCTAGGGGGTGGGGGGGTGTCCAGCAAATTTTGAGGGGGGGGGGTGTGGATGGTCCAGTGTCAGGTTGTGGGGGGTGGGTGTCGCGTGACCCCCCCCCCCCCCCCACGCGGAGGTCTCGGGTGCTCTGGGGGGTGTCCCCCCCCCCACCCCCCCTCGTCTTCTGTACAGACACCCATGAGCTTTTCTCGCTTAATCATTGAATGCAAAACGCTATATGTTGCTCGAAAATCTTTGAAATTACAATGAATAATGTCAAGTTATCATATATTTAGCTTATATTATGGACTTTAAAGACAAAAAATCATGATTTTTAAGCAAAAATTCATGATTTTTGGGGGGTCCGAGAAAATTTTTGGGGGGTGTCACTGTTACTTAGGTCCATCTAGGGGGGGTGGGTGGGGTGTCTGGCAAATTTCGAGGGGGGGTGTGGATAGTCCAGTGTCAGGTTTTGAGGGGTGGGTGTCGCGTGACCCCCCCCCCCACCCCCCCACGCGGAGGTCTCGGGTGCTCTGGGGGGTGTACCCCCCCCCCCACCCCCCCTCGTCTTCGGTACTGCGGCCAACCAACCTTTTGTCAAACAGATCACGCGAGTTTTTATTGGTGAGTATTTATTGAAGCGCCAGAATTCGCCCCCCCCCCCAAACCAAACCCCCAGCTTTGGAACAACGATGTCGGAGGCTTATTTTTATAAACGTTTTTGTCAATTTTGAAAGCCAAAACAGCCTTATTTGGTTTTGAAAGTGCAATGTTCGAACTCAGCGCGTCAGCGCGGTTCGAATGCACCTATTTTTGTTGACCATCGAATTTTCCTCATTTGAAAAAAAAATTAGATTAATTTTAAAAAAATCAGGATTTAACTTTTTTTTAATTGAATCCCAGTCAGCAGCAGTAGGGTTGTTAAACTCTGAAAATTTTTTTTATCTATCTATCAAATTTCAAAATTTTGACCGCCCCCCCCCCCCAAAGTCACATGGCTCCCCGCGCCCCCGGCCCCCCCCCCCAAAATGTTCCAGCAAAAAAATGGTTAAAAAAACAAAAAGAAAACCTCAATTCTGGCACAATTTTTCGAAAGTTCAACAAAAATTTTCTTTGATTATACCTCGTAAAACCTTTAGCAGTCGATTTTGGACCGTTTTACCGACTGATTTTAGGCTTCGACAACATCTGCGATGAAGTTTTTGAGCGTCCCAAATAGGGTTGTTAAACAAAAATGAAATTTTTTTTTTAAAAAGTGATTAAAAAAAAACAAAAATGCCGATTTTTTTTTTTTAAATTCAAAAAATTTTCCTCTAATATGCTCTGAAAACCTCAATTTTGGCACAATTTTTCGAAAGTTCAACAAAAATTTTCTTTGATTATACCTCGTAAAACCTTTAGCAGTCGATTTTGGGCCGTTTTACCGACTGATTTTAGGCTTCGACAACATCTGCGATGAAGTTTTTAAGCGTCCCAAAGCTTAGCCTACCATTTCCGATGCAGTTAAGGTGACGATTCGCCTCGCAGAGCGTCCGATTGTGCTCGCTGCTCCGTTTGCAAGCGCTACGTTGTCTGGTTGCTGCTTCGTGTCGTGTCGTCGCGACACCATCAGAAGAATTGATCGAATTTCAAGGCGGTATGTTTGTCTTCACTTCAGCATTAGCTTAGCTGGGGACAATTAGTGACGTTTTGGAGGTCAAAACACAAGAAGAGGCATGGTGACGGTTTGGAAAAGGGGTAATTGAGGTCACCAAAACAAAATCTGCAAAGTTCCGCCATACGGGAGTCATTCGGGAGGCGCTTGCATATCATATGTGGTTCTTCGGACTCCCTGATTGATTTAGCACAACTTTGATTTTTGAAATTTTTTTTTGAAAAAAAATTTTTTTTTTTAAACAAAAACAAAAATGACGATTTTTTTTGACAACCCTTGTCCCAAAGCTTGGCCTACCATTTCCGATGCAGATAAGGTGACGATTCGCCTCGCAGAGCGTCCGATTGTGCTCGCTGCTCCGTTTGCAAGCGCTACGTTGTCTGGTTGCTGCTTCGTGTCGTGTCGTCGCCGCGACACCATCAGAAGAATTGATCGGCGGTATGTTTGTCTTCACTTTAGCATTAGCTCAGCTGAGGACAATTAGTGACGTTTTGGAGGTCAAAACACAAGAGGCATGGTGACGGTTTGGAAAAGGGGTAATTGAGGTCACCAAAACAAAATCTGCAAAGTTCCGCCATACGGGAGTCATTCGGGAGGCGCTTGCATATCATATGTGGTTCTTCGGACTCCCCGATTGATTTAGCACAACTTTGATTTTTGAAATTTAAAAAAAAATTTTTAACAAAAATGGCGATTTTTGTTTTTTTTTAACAACCCTAGTCAGCAGTCGATTTTGGACCGTTTACTGACTGATTTTTGGACGCTCAGAATTTAGATTGCGAGGCGAATTGTCACCTTTCATCTGCATCGAAAAATCATAGTTGTTCCAGAGCCGAGCCGAGGGGTTTGGGTTTGTGGGGGCCGATATAGATAGCTGGAGCAAATTTTCCAGATAGATAGATAGCTGGAAAATTTTGGGGGTGGGCGCGGGGGGTCATGTGACTTTGGTTTGGGGGGGCGGTCAAAATTTTGAAATTTGATAGATAGATAAAACGCTAAAAAAAAGCTATAAAAACAGCAAAATAATGCTAAAAACACACTAAAAATCCAGTATAAACGCTTGTTTTACCTTTAAAGCTCATTAGCAAAATTTTCAAGAATTACGAGCAAAAATGGTCAATTTGGGCAAAAATTGACTCATTTTATGTCTTCGAAGACAAATTTTTTTAAGATAGATAGCTGGCTGAGAAAATTATTTAGATAGATAATAGCTGAGCCGAAAAAACCTGTCTGATACAGCAGCGAAAGCGGGACGGGGGGGGGTGCACGGGATCGCACGGGTAATAACCAAATTTTTGCCTTGGAGAAACACAAAAATTTTTCTAAAATGCAGAATATTTTGTGCCAAGAAGCTGCTTGTTTGATCAGAAACAACAAAATCTATGCAGGGACAGACACAAACGTAAAGAAAAATGCAAAAATTGCGGTATTTTTGGAAAAATTGAGAGATGAGATTGACCACCGTGAGGGGGGTGCGATCAAGTGTTTTCTCGCAAAGGGGGGTGGGGGAGTCTAGTACCCGTGTCGAGGTAAAGGGGGGAGGGGGTACACAAATGTCTGCCCGTGCACGGGTAGGATTTTCGGCTGAGGGGGTGGACGTGGACCCCCGCACTTTCGCTACTGCTTCTGATGATGTCGCGACGACGTGACACGAAACAGAACCAGACACCGTAGCGCTTGCAATCTGAGCAGCTCGGACGCTCAGAGTTCAGATTGCAAGGCGAATTGTCACCTTATCTGCATCGGAAATGGGAAGCCAAGCTTTGGGACGCTCAAAAACTTTATCTCAGAAGTTGTTGAAATCTAAAATCAGTTGGTAAAACGGTTCAAAATCGACTGCTGGCGGTTTTACGAGGTAGTATCAAATAAAATTTTTGTTGAACTTTCGAAAAATTGTGCCCAAATTGAGGTTTTCAGAGCGTATTAGAGGAAAATTTTTCGAATTTAAAAAATCGATATTTTTGTTTTTTAGTCACTTTTTTAATTTTGATTTTTGTTTAACAACAACCCTATGTGGGACGCTCAAAAAATTCATCGCAGAAGTTGTCGAAACCTAAAATCAGTCGGTAAAACGGTACAAAATCGACTGCTGACTAGAGATGTAAGGGTCAAAAAAAAAATTTTTTTTATTTTTTTTTAAGTAAAAAAATGAGCATTTTTTTATTTTTTTTATTAAAAATTTTTGAAATTTTTTCTTTAATGTGCCCTGAAAATGCCCTTTTTGGCATAATTTTTCGAAAGTTCAACAAAAATTTTCTTTGACTTTACCTTGTCACTTAGTCTTCAACGCTGCAGGTGGTATTCTGGATTGATTTATCGACTGTTTTCAGCCTTGGTGAGTGATGATCGACTCGCGCATTGAAGTACTTGAGCGTCGCAAAGGCTAGTTCAACAAATTCCGATGTCGCTAAGGTGAGATAGAAGCAGAGAACTCACATTTACGCATCGTTTTTCAGGATCTCGAAAGGTCGAAATTGCACTGTCTGCCACTGCAAGCGTAACTTCGTTGGTTGCTCGTTGCTGTTTCGCCTCGTGTCGTCAGCATGATCACACCGGTTTGTTGTTAAACTTGTTTCCGTGTTATTTGAGGTGAATTGAGAGGCAAAACACGAGACGTGATGTCGTCGGTGGGAAAATGGGGTCGCCGAAACCAAGTCTATGGTAAGTCGGTGGCTCCTCAGATGGTGATATTCGGACTCCCTGAAAAATTCTGAACAACTTTCATTTTAAAAAAAAAATTTAAAAAAAAATATTTTTTTAAATAGAAAATTTTTTTTTCTTTACATCTCTACTGCTGACGGTTTTACGAGGTAATATCAAAGAAACTTTTTTATAATTGAAAAAAAATTTTAAATTTGGGATTTTCACTTTTTTTCGAACCCCAAGCCTTGGTATCGTGGTATGCCCCCCCCCACTAAACTCCACGGCTCTGGAACAATGTCGCGTGCGCTTGCCTAGCCTGCCCGCAGCTATCTTTATCTATCTGGAAAATTTGTTTCCGCAATTTATATGGGCTTCTTCTATGTCTATATCCTCAATTCTATGTCCATGACCACGTTTTTCTTCCTTCAGTTTTCCATACTGCATTTTAGAAGTAGAAAAAAAACGGATATCGGATCGCGAAGAAACAACAGCGCATCGCCCGTTATTGAGCCTCCAGAAATCCATGGTTCCGGCATATTGGCGACGTTTCACCACGACAAAGGCGAGTCGCGACAAGCTCATCAGAGTCGCAGTCGGAAAAGCACGAAACGGGCGCCGTAAAAGTTGCTAGAAGAACAATACTTTTGTTTGGAAGCTGGCTGCGTTTGACGACTGTGTGAGTGTGATCAACAAGCAATCAAACGTCGCTCTGTCTGTGACCGAGACCTCATTTTGAAAATGTCCGCTCCGTCCGGTGGATCAGCGTTTTTTCCACCCAATATGCCATCGTTTTGGAACGGCAGCGGTTTCATGCCACCAACGATGAACCAAACAAATGGGCATCTTGGACATGGTGGTTAGTTTCGTGGTCACGTTTTCCGAATTTGGAAAATAAAGTTTGAAAACGTTGAATCCTAGGAACCCTTGAACCCTAAAAATGTTTGAAAAACTAAAAAAACGATTAATTGCAGTGAGGTTCAAAATGTGTGCAATAAATGATGCGTTAGCGATATTCAGGTTCATCTGCGCAACCAACAGCGACGTCGCCTGTGAACTTCATGAGTGGCCAGCTGCAGCAGACTGCGACGATGCAGCAAATGGCAGCAGCAATCAACGCAGCTGCGGCCATGGGATTCGCCAACCCGATGTTGCCACCGGCTGCCGTTGCCTCTAAGAACGTGCCCCCGATGCCTCCAATGCCACCTACTATGCTCAATGGCGTGCCGACACAAATGAGCCAAAATGCTGCAGCACGCAGTCACCGACAGCCGTTGAATGCTAACACGCAGTCCATGTCACCGAACGGTCGGTACTGCAATTGCTTGGTAATTATGTGCTTTATGAAGCAATAACATGCCCAATGACGATGTATCGTTCCATTCCTAGTTTTTTTGCATCCAGATGGGCGCAATTTGCATCCTTTTTGGCCATTTGCATCCGATTTTTGGAAAAGATGCAATTTGCATCCCTGGAATTTTCAGTCAAATTGCAGAAATCTAAAAAAATACACCAAAAACTGTATTTCACAGTGCCACTTATAAAATGTTTCTTTGCTTTGCGAAGTTCGCCCCAATGACCATTTGTTGTCTTACTCGAACGTGTTTAGCTAATTAACCACGGAAAATGCTGCACTGCTGCTGTTTGTTTCAAACCGAAGAACATTTTCTAAATGTCTGCAGTATTGACCTGGTTGTGATAAGATTTTGGTCAACCCTTTTTCTGCCAACTTTTTGGGCATTAAAATTTGACTTCAAATTATGTCGTAATTTTGAGGCACTAATAAACCCATGAAGAATGGAATGCAGTGCATAAAGAATCATCAGCAGCGAAAATATTTTCTGAATTAACGTCTCACTGCAAAATATAGTTTGTAAAGTGTCCAAAGGTTTGTTTAATGTGCCAAAAGTTCATAATTTATCATTAAAAATATATGCCTAAAAGCATAAAATCTACCCTTAAAACGGTACAGGATAACATTCAAAATGAATTTTGACTTAGCGTTTTTAATTTGCATCTTTTTATCGCAAATTGCATTTTGGCGATTTTGAAAAAAACCTAGTTGCATTGTTTTAGCGAGCGGCCCGATCAGTCCAACATTTCCATCGTTTGTGCCCATCCCATCGCCGCCTGCTGGTTTCCTCGGCGACACAATCACAGGCGTTGGCTCGGTCACCTGGCTGAGTTCGCAAGTATGTTCGTGTTCACGCACAACTGAGCTTGCTGTTGTTGTCTCGAAACACTTGTTGCTTTCCGTGATGCAAGTAAACACAGTGTGTTTTACAGGCTGGCTTGCTGGAGAGCGAGGAGCATGGCGTGATTTCGTTCCAGCTGAAGGAGTTCTGTGACCAAGCTGTCAATGACTTGACCACGGTCATCCAGCCCGGATTCCGTCTGAAATACCAAGTAAGTCCGTTGTGTGCGGTGACTCGTCTGATGTGTGCTGCAATGGATGCACATTGTGGTGCAGGCGTTGGCGATCACCAATCCAGTCGATGGCATGCAGTCGTTCAACGCAACATTCATTGTGCCCGTGCATGGGCCGGAAGCAGCAACGTTGAAATGCCTCCACGTTTGTCCTTTGCACTCTTCCCATTATACTGCCACCGTTATTTCAAGGCCATCTGTCTGTTTCAGGCTGATCTAATCAATCACAAGGGCGAAACGGGACCTCCACAGCTGCCGAAAGATCCATACAACGTGCAGCAGGAGCAACAAGCGATACCACTGTTGCTGAGTTTGTTTGAACGACTCAGCATTTCGCAATGTCAACTTGGCCAACTGCACCAGATGATCAGCAACTGTGGCGACGAAATGCTTTACAAGTGACCAATGCGGCTTTTGATGCTGACACACAAAACATACAAGCGAACAAGATACAGAACTCGTGCCAAGTGATCACTGATTAAAAGTGTGTCTTTTGTCAGATATGTCGGTACGAGCAGCTTGAAGCGTCGTCAGTTCCTTGAGCGTCGCACGCACTTGTTTCAGTTGAATCAACAGGATCTGGTCAGGTTTGTCAGCAGTGGACGTGCATTCGAGTGTCAGCATTGGCGGTGCCAGTGTTCGTTGTGTTTCAGTCTGCAGTCAGCGCACATCTACACCACGCTGATCACGCTGGCCAACTTTCTGCTGCAACGTGGCGGCACCTGCCTCATGCAGGAATTGTTCGAGCATTTCAACGGATGCCCCGATATTCCGTTGGAGGCACGAGAGCGCATTGGCGACGGTCAGTGCATCTTTCAGAGTGTTGCACAGTTTTGCAGCAATTTCAGTTATTTGACTGATTAACTGACTTGTCTTTCACTGACTGCAAAAAAACTGCCTCTTTCTGCAGGCAAAACCAAGTTCCTGCGCTTTCTGATCAGTCACCCGTGGATCTTTGCCGTGTTCCCGAGTCGTGTTTTCGTGAGCGTGCGTCGTCAGTTGCCCAACTTTGACTATGCAACGTTCATCAACGAGGTCAGTCTCTGCTTGTTGTTGTCATGCAAGCAACAATCAATGTCACCTAATGCTACACCGCGTCGCGGCTGTCGCAAAACCACAATGATGCACTTGTTTCTTTTGTGAAAGCCTTTGGAGACATTTAGGGAACATTGTTGACAATACTAAACAACTAAAGATGGAAACAAACGGAAAAACATAATTTCGTAAAAAAATTCCGGGTGTTTTCCGGAAAAATTTCCGGGAACCAAAAATTACCAAAATGTTCCTCCTAATTTCGGACGGTCTCTTAAAAGGGTAGACAGTCTTTCCTAATGTGTTACTACGACAACACAAGGCCAGGAAAAGAAAAGAACGTCGGTTCGTCAAATTTTACATTTTATTATTTTTAATTTAAAACGAAAACAAATGGCTATTGCTCCACACACAATTTTGGGATAAGGTCAGATGATGCACGAGGCACAAACGGAGTACAAACGCGTTGTCAAAATAAGATAAAACAAAATGAAAAAAGCAAATTACTATATCACTGTATCACTGCAAGTTGGGTATGGTTGCAGTCCATTTCATTCTAAAGAAACATTGATTTCGTGCAAAACTAGAACAAAAAAACGTCGCCCATGCCAAGTGTTCCTCCCTAAAACGCCATCTTTGTGTTCGCAGTATTTTCCTGACCTGGAGAATCGCGGTTCACCGGGCAGTCAGCTGGCAGCAGCACGCATGAACAAGGCCGCGTGGATGGCACAAAACGGACATGCAGACAACAGCGCAGGTGCAGCCAGTCGCTTCGCGGCCACCGCCAAACGTGCGTCCTCTGCTAACTCAGTTGTACCACCAAGCGTGCTCCAGTTTATTGCTTGCCCACATGACATGATTGCTGATCATTTACCGTATTACCTCTAATAAACCCCCCATGGGGGTTTATTTCTTCAGCGACTTCTGGGGGTGGGGGTTTATTTACAAACAAATTCTAGGGGTGGGGGTTTGTTGAAAAATGGCAAAAATACCTTGCATGGCAGGCAAGAAAGTCGCAGAAACTTCTACTTTTCACAGAGATTTCCTTTTGTAACAGCCTTTTGTAATGAAATTACCACCAACTCATCCCTTTGGGGCCTTTGGTAGCACAATTTCACCAATGTCACTGCATTCAGCCACTGAATTCGCTAGGTATGTGTTTCAAACAGGTTTCTAATAAACCCCCATGGGGGTTTATTTTTTGGGGGGGATTATTTGGAAACTTGTCGAGGGGGTGGGGTTTATTTGGGGGGGGGGTTAATAGAGGTAATACGGTATGTATCCAGCTGCACGGCAAGCCACTGTCTCTTATGTGAACAAATCAACTGATCGCACACAAGCTATACGAATCATTGGCGTTTTAGAGCGCATCAACGCTCAACTAATGCCAGTGGTTGTGGAATGTCGTTAGGTGCACATCAGTTGCTAGTAACCGGAAAGCAGGTGGTAAACGTGGCGAGCAGTTTCAGCGTTTTCAGAGGAGTGCCAGCCGAGCACCGTGGCCACGGACACAGCGCAGAACGCGTCGCCGGCGTCGTTTGTGCGCAACACGACCGGCTCCGGCAGCACGCCGAGCACGCCGCTGTGGTCGCAAGCGCCGACGCCACCGAGTCAGACGCAACAACAGCATGCGTTCCCACAGTGCACCGTGGCGACGAACGACACAGCGCTCAACAACGCCGCAACCATGCAGCCACGCGCGCCCTCTGCCACGCCCATTGGTGCGTCACTCACTGTACTCGTCGAACTTGTGCAACATTGCACATGCGTCAGATTACGGAGCTTGGGGCGACCAGCCAAACACAGTAGTCCTACAGCTGATCCGAATAAACCTGTCACTTTGTTGCAGGCTAAAAATACGAGTGAAGACAGGGTGAACCGTACCGAATGGGGGTCTGAATAAGGTCAAAAACCCATGTGGATAAATAGGTCTCCCTCCCACATCGATTTTTTCTTGTATCGTTTGATTTTGCGCTCTGTTAAACAGGTTTATTCGGTCGGAGACAGACTGAGAGTGTTGTGAGCGTTGTTGTGTATTTGTGGTGTGGTTGCAGGCAAGCTGCCGGGCACAGGCAACGGCGCGTGTGAGGCGGCTGCGTACGCACAGCAGTCTGCACTGGCACGCATGCAGCCGCCGGCAGCCAGCAGCTTCTGGACGGTCGGCGGTGGCCGCATCCGCCGCTTTGCCGACGTCCATGTTCAGGTTGGCGCTCACTTGCCACTCGCCCGATCACATTCGTTTGCGCAGTCGATACTGAAATGTGACAATAAAACGCACACCCAATGAGACGACACTGTGCTCGCTGTGCTCTCAGACCGACTGGTCGTTGGTTGGCGAGCAATGCAAGCTGACGTCGGCGTGCGGCACGCAAGCGAACATGGACGCCATGCAGCGGCAGTTTCGCTCGTTCGGCTGTGGCACCGCCAACGACGAGTTTGATGAGCAAGGGCATGCCGAGAACAGCGCTGGTACGTTCGCGGTAGCCGGTGCACTGTTGGCACGGGCAGCACTGGTTATGGAGGACGATTTGCGGTTTCTCCGTGCGAGCACGTGAGCGACGATTGTTTGCTTTGTTGCAGCACTCGGCATAGCAGCGGCCGGTGGTGCGCTGGCGCCGGCCAGTCCGAGCTCATCGTTGTTTGGCAGCGACTCGGCGAGCACCGCCGCAGACGAGGGCAAGCCGGACGGACACGGCCAGCTGCAGCTGCCTGGCATCGAGCCTCTGCTGCCGCAGCCTGCTGCCAGCCATCTGTCACCAAGCACCGCCGACTACAATCCGTTTGCCTCTGGTGTCAATTTTGGCGATTTCGGCCTCTTCAACAGCATGACCACCCCACTTTCCTACAATCGACCGCACTGAAACTTTACGACCACTGCAAGCAGCGTATTGTTTTTGTCTTCTTGTGGTTTCATTGCCACACGCCCGCCCTGCTCTGGAGTCGTTGAACATGAGTGTTGGTTTTCAGTTGTTGTTTTCGTTTTAGTATGACATTCGGTTACCCTATTATGTTCAACAGTGCAAAGTATGTTTCTATGTCAATCTATTTTCCCATTTTTTCGTTTAACACCACCTGTTGATTTTCAATTTCGTGAACGTTTGCTGCCCAAGATCCCTTTCATTTGGACGAATTGCTCAATGACAACAGACACTACTGTATTGCTGGGGATACTGTGTAACTGTTCTTTTACGTTTGTATGAGTTCGCGCAAGTATGTATGTGTGTGTGTGCTTTCTTTTGTTTCGTTTTGCTTGTACATATGCGTTCATTCGTTGTGTTTCGGTTGTTTTTTGTGCGAGATATTTCATGACTTGTGACAACTGTTCGTCAAGTCGTCTTGTGGTCGAGCAGCCGCGGACGATCAAAAAGCGCTTGAGTTTTGATCGATTGGACGTGGGGCGGCATGAAACGGATTGATGCAGCTGCACCGGGCCGCCGCCGCACGGCACACTCAACCAGCACCAACCGTGGCCTTTCCCTTTGTTACGTTGTTCACAGCACACACCGTCAGACTTTCTCTCATTGTCAACTCTCATTTTGGTTTAATTAATCAAGCATTTCGAAACATTTAGTTACGTTGAACAAGTTGTCGATGTTTTTGAAAAACAATATATTCATCAGCCCTTCCCCATTATTGTTATTACGGCACTCTGTCTGTACAGACTTTGGTCATTTATATTCAGTTATTTCTGGTTTCTGATGTCACTTACAACTAAAATGGATTTCAATGGTTGGACAAGAGGTTTTTAGAGGTATTTCTGCTGTCGATTTCTCAGCACGGTATCATTTTCATTTCTGTGTAATTTTACCTCTCGGTCGTGGTTTTTATCAGTTGTTTCTTTCATAATAAACGTGAATTTAGTCGAACGCAAATGTAAAATACTGATCTGGACTGGTTGAATTCAGAATTTTGGTCGTGCTTGTGCTGCCCTAATCTTGTCATAATTTGCAACAAATGTAATAAATCATCCAGCTGTTATTTTTTACCGTGCGCCATGAACCCCGTCTGTTACCAATGTCGCTGTGTTTAGTATCAGCCAATTTAGTAAGATTTTTTTTAAATTGCAACGTCTACTTATGAATATATTAATGTAATATCAATTTTTTAAGTTCTGCGACTAAATGCGTGTGAAGACGTGGAAAGAAAACTAGTTTCAATCTTTATGTGGCAATTCAAAGTCGTCTGAATGACTCGGCCCTATGTAGGGGACTCGGATCACTTTACCAATTTTGAGTTCCCGCGTCGTGCATGAAACTGTTTACCTATATCTATGCGCGCATTGAGTTGCGGGACCAAAATAATCAGAATGTATGAACAACTTTTGTATGATTGACTGTCGAGTTATTCGTGTGACCAAAAACAGTGCTCCGTGCATTGCGATTGGATACCGATGCGCAATCATGGTTGGCAAACGATTTGAGTCAGCTCAACAGCTACACTGTTTTATGGTTTACATGCCATTGAAATGGTAAATTTAATGAGCTGCTCTTTGTTTCCAATGCCAACAGTTAAAATTAATCGATTGAAATGCATTATTCTACCGAGTAACTATTATTTTAACTTTGGAGATGAAAACAATTTGAGATGCTCTTCCTATTTTTTGTAAAATTTCACACATTGGTCATTTAGGGCTAGCGTTTTGTCATTCGTTGACGCCTGTGCGTACTATTCGGTTGCAATTGTTTTGCAAAATGTATTTTGATTAATCTTTGGTGGCTTTTGCAGATCTATCGAAACGAGGTAATTTTTCGATTTTTATTTGTTCATCATCCGATTTTCATAGTCAAAATACTGCCCGCCTCGGAATAATGTTGATAAATGGTTTTCGTTGTTTTTGTGTTTTTTCACCACTCAGTGTACGAGTGTCGGTTTGTTGTCAGTTTTGCTGTGAATTACTGTTCTGCTCTACACTTTCGTGATGTCGTTTCCTTGTTTTTATTCTGCAGAGATTCGTTTCAAAATTTCAACCGGAGAAACAGCAGTGGGTCCGTGGTTCGAACACTTGTTCATAATTCACTGCTGTTTCATTTTCGTTTGTGTTTCAACATCTACCAACAGTCTCCTCACTCTTGTAGCGGTTGTTTTATGGTTAAAAATCTTTTTTTTTATTTTGTGACCATGATGCCTTGCCATTCGTTTGAAGTCATTCACAATTGAAATGGCCATAGAAATTGATCGTTCCAAAACATACCACTGCACGTCCTTCTAATTTTTCAAGCTTTCAGTTTCATCCTTGTTTCTTGATCACATCGAGCGAAGGACTGTTGTACTCAAATTGAAATGATCAATTTAATGAAGTTTTGTTAATCCTGCATTTCATTGTTCCCGGAACAAAGGTTTGACATTCGCAAAACAGTTTCGGTGCTAGTAGCCACATTTTTTGCACATTTGTGTTGAATTCTGTCAAACTGCCTTTGGGAAGGAACGCTAATGTTGCGACGAACAAAACTGCAGTGTTCTTCTCTGTTTCTGGTTGTTTTTAATAGATATGCATTTACAGTGTTCATTGGCTGCCTTCGTTGCTTTCAGTTTTACACGTTTCTTTCTCTTCTCATTTTGGTAGTTGGCAAAATCCCCCTTAATAAATTTCAACAGTGATACTGATTATGTAGATGCAGTAGATGCGACTTGCGGCTTGCATAACTAACACTTTGGTACATGCCTCTAATTGTAAAACTGTTGTTGACCGTTGCGATTTCGAACTGGAACACTATTTTTGGTGTGTTAATTTGTTTTGTTTTTGAGTTAATGGTGTTTTTAATTGCAAGGAACAAAGCATTTCGTAGTCACTTTCAACTTTGTTTCACATTGCGCTCCCATCATCGTAAACAGCAAAATCAATGCCAATTGTGTTCTAACATCAACGAAGCTTTATTCAAGTGTTGTGTTGTTTTTAAACCCGTTCAGATTGTGATTTTTACACATTGTTTTTTGTTTCTGTCTCGACATCTTCCCGATTCGTAAATATTTGGTTTATGTTTTGGTAAAAAAACAATGGCAATGCAGGAACAACACAATATTTTAATTTTTGAATGATTTACAAATAAGTTCAAGAGTCAACGATGCGGGTTTCGATATCATTGATTTGTGCGTTTCAAAGCCGGTTCGGTGCAGAGAGACAAGCGAGGTAATTGTGCATAATAATTTTCAAATGTCCAAAAACTTTTTTGAAGTTTAAATAACCATTTCACGTCATGAACCTCAGCAGTCTCTTATCACTGCAACTATTGCTATTAATGACTCGTTAATTATCAGGGAACAGTCTTCCGAATATTTTTCACCTACAACATGCGTATATTCTGCAGTTTTCTCAACAACCTGTCAGTTTTCCCTTGATTTCCGTGGGGTGATAACAGTAAACAGTTTCTGTTGCTTGTTTACAGATTATGTACATACATGGCAGTTTGTTTTTGTTTTCTTGAAACGGACGGTTGTTTCGTTGTGGTTGAGCAAGCCATCATTGGCTTAAACCGTTTGTTTCAATGCTGTAACACTTGTAACTGCTCAGCTCAGTTTATTAAAACATGCATTATATACATGAATGTGCTGTTGTTTTGTGTGTATGATATTACCACCAACCGTTTGATATGAAAAAAAATTATAATTTCAGAAAAAAATCAAAAAAAACAAACAAGATGTGTTTCTAGCTTAGAGTTTTTTTTAATTTTGTGTGTGTTTGTTTTTTAACTTGTCAACAATAGTCTTTCGTTCGGCCACAGATCACGCTATATATTTTATGCAGATTCTCCTGTTATCTAACTCGGTTTTAACACAGTTTTTGCTTTGTTTTTTTAGAAATTCATTTCAGTGACTATTCCGCATTGCGCTTGCACAAATGTTACTGGTATGGTATGCCGTTGATGATGGTTCAATGCTTTCTTATTTCAACAATCTGACTTATAAAACATGTTCAACGAACCATATGGAATTTGTGCAGATCTTTTTATCATAATCATATTACTTAGTGCTGTCTCTTTTTGTTATAATTTTTGTTGATTTGTTCTTGAATCAAAATCCCACACTATTATAGGTTTTCTTTAATTTGTTTCAGCATCTAGTAAGTATTCCGTTGAGTAGGTCTAAACGTAGTCATCTTGCATTAGTTGTTTATTGGTATGCAACAAAGCTGACATACGAATGGGTCACACGGTGTACGCTAAGTATACGTTCTTTACATCACATAGCTCAGAACTTCAGTGCGAATATGAACGTTGAATGCCTTTCAAATTCAATTTTGATGATTATTTTTTGATTGAAGTTATTGCGAAAACATTCCGTTGATTTGTTTCGTTTGTGTGCATAGATTATTCAAATCACTGTATTCTATTTTTAACATTTGGTACGCTGCATATCTGTGTTTCCAGGGTGACAATAAAAATAAAAAAGATGCATTTTAAGCATCACCAAAAAAATCAGTGTTTCCTCAAGTTGTCTTTTAGTTTGGTTGCCAGCACCAAATTTTGTGGATCTTTGAAGTATTTGGATATTGAATGAGATGAATTTGTAGCATATGATGTACAACACATGTGTTCTTCGTTTCAATGTAACCGTTTGTTGCCCACCCACTCTACCTGTTTCTTTTCATATTTCGGGGTACCTTCGCCCGTCACACTGATGGTTTTTTTTCTAAAACAGTGCACGATTTTAAGAAGTCGTCTCTGTTCGTTCAGTTTTCCGACTGTATTGAGTAATTTTTTGACATTTTATTTTCCCTGATTCGAACGTACATCTACATTTAGCATCTTGCAACGCGTGTGGTTTTTTGCAGAAAAAACAAAACGATTGTGATGCATGATTTTGGCACAAATTTTGTGTACGTTTTGACGCTTGTGGTACATTGAAACTACCTGCAAGATTGCTTTTCGATTGCTATAGATGATTGTTAATATTTTGTGTTCGGATTTATGCCCACTTGTGTACTTTGTTAACTTCAATAATTTTCTCGTGTTCTTTTATGATGACTGTATTACACCAATTTTGCTGTGGTATTTTTAATTCAATCGGTGCAAAAAGATTTCCACTTTTCACTGTTGGCTTCGTTTTTCTGGTCATTCGTTTTGGGTTTGTTATTAAAACTAATTGAGAGTTTTGGTACTAGACTCGTTAGTTGTCCACTAGCACGTCAAAGGTACAGGCGGCCGTAGTGGATACGCGTGTTTCTGTGTGCCATATAAATATGGAATCCGAAAACATTTGCAGCTAGCTAGTGCTAGATAATACTATTATTTTGACTTGCTTGTAATGGTCACGAAATTTTCGCAGTCCATCGAAATAATTTGGTGGTGTCTGATTTTCTTGGTAACAAGATGCTTCCTTTCCTACCCTAAGCATATGGATTATGTCATGGTGTTATTTCTTGTAAAACTGATAGAACTGCACACTTTTTTGCAGAGTTAAAGTTTTCTAAACTGTTCGTTAAAAAGAACTTTGAACGTTTGTTCGACTTTTGTTGGGTGTAGTTTCGGCGGTTTTTAGATGTTTTTTGTCGTAATGTGTTTGAGGACGGTTTCAAAAAGTTGATATTTTTCCAGATGCTCTGTTATTTGTTCAACTGTAAAAATGCGGTGGAGGAATTGAAGCTTGTGTTCTAAAAAACATCACTGACCGTTAGCATTGCGTGCGAATATTGTGGTTGTTTCTTGTTTGTGTTTCAATTTTTAAATACTTGTCGTGCCACGCGTACTTTGATATCAAATGTTATAATATACCGTTTATAAATCTGGTTGCAGAATACAATATAAACTCGTGATGTTATTTATAAATTGAATGATGGGCACAAACACAACACACAAAACACAGTTGCATTGTCATTCCATGACTTCGGTGACGTTGTGCGACAGTACCAAGCCGTCCCTGTGCTTGTTGCTAAACATCACAAAACACTCATCAAACAACGACAAAAAAGTTCGTGGCACAAAGTACATACCATGTCATTTTTCAATATTTCGAATACATTAATTTTATGGAAAAACGCCAAATTGGCAGAAATCAGCGGTTTTGACATTTTCTTCCGCGTTTTTGAACAAACAACTCTCCTTACTCGAACTTAGGGCGCACTGCAACTTAAAAAAAACACTAACAAAATGACATGTCATGTCATGAACGCGACGAAACTTAGTTCAGTGTGGCATCGCACTAAGAAAACCCGTCGACTGAGACTTGTTCACTGAACATGCAAACTGAGCGATGATCAAAATGTGAAAATAATCGCCCAACACGTGAACGGAACTAGAGTTTAGCGGCGGCCAACCACGCCCATCAAGATCAAACGGTCAGTTTTTAGGCAAACAGATGGCTCTGCTGCAAATTTCCTCAGCGAACATTTTGATTGACTGACCTTGCATGGTTGAGGTAGGAGAGCGTGCGCACGGCCTCATCCTCGTCAACGCGTTGGTCGAGCGCACAGAGGAACAGGAATATCTGCTTCACTCGCTCAAAGCAGATGCCGCCGTCGTCGCCACCCAACGTTCGTATCGCAGCCGCCAGCGTTTCTTGCAGATTCTGAATGCGTGTTCGAGATCACGAACGCAAAACAAAAAAGTGCACGGTCGAAAACGAACGAGAGCGAACGCACGATGGTGAGCAGCGCGCACGCGAGTCCAACGAACAAATCGACGTTGATCGGGTGGTGGCGCTCGAAGTTGCCGAGCTTGACGATGCGCTGCAAGATCACCATCGCTATCGAACGATCCTGCCAGAATTGCTCGATCGACTCGTAGCTGATCGTCTCTTTGCCTTTCGCCTGCAATTTTAGAAAAGAGGGAAAACCAAATGACTGGTTTGCCGGCCAGGTGTCAGTTGGAAAACTGCGGTGCACCATTTCAGCGATACACTTCAAATCCTCCGGCGTGATCAGGCGGCCGAGGCGTTTGCCGACATTCGTTGAGACAACGCTCTCACGTTTGCTCAGTTGCTTGCGTCGTCGGTGCTTCGGGTCAGACTCCTTGATTGCTGTGAAATACCTGCAATGTTCGATGTCTCTGTTCACAATTCAATTCGATTCGACTGAATTGAAACGAAGAACACGAGTACGCCTGACTTTGCAGACCACAGTAACAAATCATCCGGCTCAGCAGCGAGTGCCACCTTCGCAAATGAGAGCAGCACATCGGCCAGGTCGGAGCGGTGCAGATTCAGTCGGTGCTCGTCGTCGCTGCACAGCGCCTCACCCATGTTCATTACTTTCCGTTGTTCACTGCGTCCGTCGTGCAAAACATAAATATCTTGCTTTAAGCATCGGATGTTAAAACATCGGATGAAGTAAAGCGAACGCGAGCATATTCGCCTTGTGTGCCTGTCCGACCATAGATGATTGTTGTTGTGCATGGTCAGGTTAATTAATGGTGAATAACTAAAACCACTAAGTGAATGAGTGTGACTAATGCAGCGCTTCGTTCATGAGCCCAAGTGAAGCAACCACACAGAAGCGCTAGGCCAATGAGTTTTTAGTTGCCAGCGATACAAGCAAAGTTGATCATTACACCAAAAACGGATGATAAAATATAAAATCATTCAGTAGGGTTGCCACGAGACATGTCTCGTCTCGTCATTTGTCTCGCTCGGACCCATTTTTGCTGTATCGTGTATCGTCTCGTCTCGCCAAATTCTCAAAATAGGCGTATCGTGTATCGTCTCGTACAATGACTTTGCGTATCGTGTATCGTCTCGTCTCGTGACTTTGCGTATCGTGTATCGTCTCGTCTCGCCAAATTCCTGTCTCGCGGCAACGGCATGTCGTGTGAAAATGTTCATCTTTCTGTGTGTTACCTACCATTGAGCAAAAGGAAATGGTTGTCATTCTTTAATTTTTTTTGGTCAAACCAACAAATAAAAACGCTTTGCGGTTTTCACTCGTCTCGAAACATTTTTCTGCCATCCATGAACAAACGGTCTCTCTCTCCTCACCTTTTTCGGACAGCGCGCGGCTGCGTTGGCCTTGGTGGTTTCGTTGGATTTTTCTTTCGCAGCGCGTGGGACGGTCCGTCCTGGCTGTTCTGGTGCATTCAGCTGCTTTCGATTACGATCAGTGTCGCCGCCGTTACTTCTGCTGTGTCGGCCATTTTGGGCATCGTTCTGAAGCTCAGTCATCTGCAGAAGCCAGCGATTTGGTCGGCAATTGCCAAAATTATCATTGACTGCATCTTCATATTTGCGAGCGGTGCGTTGGTTGGAGTGCAGCCGACAATTTCGGCTTTCGTCGAAATGATCGTGATTTTCTTGGACTTCATGATAGCTTTCGTGGCTGCGTTCGCCTTCATGGACGTGTTTGACGAACTGAACGCGGCGGGAGCAGACGCATAGTTTTGATTTGATTGTTGTTGCTGTTGTTTCTGTTTCCGTGAGTTTTTCTGGTTTTTCTCCTGTGTGAGTTTTTGTTGTTGTTTTTTTTGCTTTCGCGTGTCTTTTTGTGTGTGGCAATCAATTGCGGAGTAAATAAATGTGTGCGCTTTGATACCTCAGGCATTATTTTCAAAAAAATTCACAAATTACTTGTCTCGTCTCGTATCGTCTCTTTATTTGTCTCGCTCGGACCAATTTTTGCTGTCTCGTGTATCGTCTCGTCTCGTGACCCTGCGTATCGTGTATCGTCTCGTCTCGTGACCTTGCGTATCGTGTATCGTCTCGTATCGTCAAAAATCCAAAAATGCTGTATCGTGTATCGGCTCGTACAATGACTTTGCGTATCGCGTATCGTCTCGTCTCGCCAAATTCCTGTCTCGCGGCAACCCTATCATTCAGGCCACAGAAACACAGCTGGAAAAACGAATCAGTTTTTCTTTTGATTGATTTCATAGCGACTGGGACAGGAGCAATATGCAGAGTCCGGGCCTGGTCTGCCCTGTCGTCCCACATCGCCTGCAGAGCCGCGAGCCCCCGGCTGACCGTAAGCGCCCGGCAGACCACGACGCCCAACGAAGCCGGGTGTTCCCGGCAATCCTCTGACACCTGGCAAGCCTGCTCGACCAACGTCGCCTGTGCAGGCGGATAAACAGTTGAACTGGAACTAGAAAGCAAACAAAATTACAAACAAATCTGCCAAAAACCGCACCGATATAGCCGCGATCACCCTTCGGCCCTCTGCGTCCAATGAGCATATTGCCGGGCGGTCCAGGTGGCCCAATGGGCCCTGGTCGACCGTTTGGCCCAGACCTTCCGGGCATGCCCATCTGCATTTTTTGAATGACTGATCGTCAATGTTTCGTTAGAATGAGTGTTCAAATGAATCTGGCTAGTCAATGACCTCGCCCGGCGATCCGGGCTGCCCGTTGCGTCCGGGGGTGCCTGCGGAGCCAACAGCTCCTCGCATTCCACGGCCGCCCCGTCGACCAGCTTTGCCCGGTGCACCCATCTCGCCTTTTGGGCACGTCCAACAGGACGCTAAGCCGAGTTCCGGCTAAAATTCAAACTGGTCAAATAAAATTGAAACAAAATTGTCAGCTCTGTGACTTGGCCATGTTACAATGGCCAAAACAAACAATGGCCATGTTACAACCTTGATATATTCAACGTCATGCCCAGGATTGCCCGTCAAGCCAAAACGCCCGTCTGCGCCGGGTGTGCCTGGGCGACCTCGTGGCCCCGGTCTGCCGGTTGGACAACGATTCACGAATGTGCTGCAATCTGGTGATGAAAACGAGTCATTTTCAGTACTGGAAAACGTTTGATCTGAATGCAAGTAAGCCAACTGCATCGTTTTGTTCGCGGCAACTTCGGAACATCAATGACGACTGTTGTTGTGTGACTGATGTGCTGGTCTGCTGGTGCTGGGCTGTACGGCGGTTGGCGGACGGGTGCAGACTGAAAAGCAATCCACGAAAAGCCAATTGTCGAAAAAGTTTAAAAAAAAGTCATTTGTCTGCGAAAATACAAAATGTCAATATTCGAAAAGTAACACAAAAAGTCAGCCGGTCGCTGCGCACCGCTGGTGGATGAGTGTAACGGTGTTGGTAGTCGGTGGCTGCATTCGCCTCGTTGTAGTTCGTTCGTCCGTAGTACGCGTTCGCAGTGTACGGCAGAGGCACTTGACGCGACGCACGTCCACTGCCGTCCAATTTGTCACTTGCCAGTTTTTTAAGATCCTCCCGGCACGAGTTCATGATAACCTGTTGTGATTGTTTGCATGCCATAAAATGTAAAAACACGGCTCCGGGCTGGTTGAAAATCACTTTTCACCATAAATTCTGCCATTTCAAAATCGATTTCCAATTGAATCGCAGCAATGTCCGCTAAAATGATTGGCACAAAGACAACACAACCGAAGATGCATGCCAAACCAGCCGTGATTGCCATCAGAGATGCGAAATACACCACATTCACTGTCGACACCATTGCAGTGCTTTAAAAATTTCTAATCGGCTAGAAGGAACAAGTGAATGTGCAGGCGACAACAGCAAAATGTTTAGCTCAAGAGAAGAAACTTCTGTAATGTTACTCATTGTTGATTGGAGTAATCAAGCAGATAAAAAACCGGGCCATGACGCTCTCATCCTCCAGCGAGATTTTATTTTGATAATTGGAAATACAGAGAGAGTAAAAAAGACGCAGAAAATACGGTCACAAATCAAGGTCAGCTGCGCATGACAAAGCTGTAGTGCAACAGTGAACAGAAAGCAACACCAACTGCACATTAGGAAATCACACCAGCCAGACAACGGGAATTTTCTAAAAAAATCTGTGTTACTTCTCTTTTAAAATAAAACCAAACAGGCTCTAATGTACAAATGACAAACTGCGCACAAAAGAACATCGGAACTACGCGTGGAAAGGCCCATCATGGGACAGTCAACGGGCCGTCATTGCAATCTACAAGCGTGTCACTCAATTTGCCACGTCTCCCCATGCGCTGCAGTTCGAAACGTAGTGCCCACTTGCAACTTGTCATGAAGCGCAGCCAATTGATTTCTTGGTTCCAAGTAAAACTGAAAAAAAACTGAACGAAACCTGAAGAAAAAAAATTGTGGGAAAATTGATAAAATATCACCTCAGTGGATCCCATTGCAAACGTTCCCCAGTGTATGCCAAGTGAATTGCGTGCCCCAATTGCATTGTGAATGTGCACCGCTTCGAGCGGGTCAATGTGCTGACTGCGCATGAAATCTCTGCACAAAAATTACTCTGAATTTCACAGATTTTCGCTGGGTCAAGATCATTTGGACAGAGAAATTTCAACAGCATCCACCAGACCGTGGTTCATAACAGCCGATTGGAATGGCCGCCAAATCGAACGGTCCATATTTGCGGCCGATTTTCAAGAATTCAGTGCCGTCACCGCAATAACCGGTGTCACCAGCGAAATAAAACCGATGCTTGGTTGACAACACGGCCCAGCCACACCAGAGTGTCTGGCAGAATGAGTCAGACGAAAAAGCTAATGATAAATGCGAAGTAGTCTAGAGAACAAACAGATCGTGCCAACCAGCTGAGCTGCATTGGCAGAAAGCATGCAACCTTGAAGCGATCAATCAGCGACCGTGTGCTCCAGTGTTGCGCTGGTAAACAGACAATTTGAGTGGTGCGACTGTGTGAGCACTGCTCGCCCCAACTGAGCTGGTGTACCCTTGCGCAACCGGCTGTGCCAAGCATCCATCGTTTCAAGCCCATCGGCACATACCACTGGACATCTGAAGCACAGCGCAACAACAACACTACACGGGCAAGCACGCCAACTACACAAACATTCGAGCGACCTGGAAAGCGTGTTTCGATCGCGCGCACCGTCGGCACATCGAGGTGATCGTAGTGGTTGTGCGAGATGAGCACAAAGTCAATCTGGACACACACT
Source organism: Theristus sp. LFF4_11 (assembly GCA_030248135.1). Taxonomy (NCBI): domain Eukaryota; kingdom Metazoa; phylum Nematoda; class Chromadorea; order Monhysterida; family Xyalidae; genus Theristus; species Theristus sp. LFF4_11. The sequence continues at coordinate 39,583 of JASANC010005207.1, forward strand.
CACGACATACTGCTTTCACAAAAACAATAACTTGCTTTCACAACCGCTCTTGCAACATACATGAGGCAGCTGATCAATGGAGCACGGCGGTGGGCGAAAGCGCCTGGGCCCTGCAAAAGACACTGCCGAGGCACGATCCGCCCACGTTGGGTCCGTCAGAAACGTGACGCCTGTCCGTGAATGAAACAGCAGCTCATGAACAGCCCTGACGAACAACCAATCAAGACGCCTCTGCCTTGGTTGGTCGCACGCAGGTGCAGTTGACGCGTGCATTCTCTGCAGGCATATCAGGGGAGGCCAGGCTGCACAGAGTGCATGCATCAACTGTGCGTGTGTGCAAAAACCAACCAATCAGCTGGCTGTACATATTACCCAGATGCACTCCAACAAACCGTCCATCTGCAGCAACACGGTGGCATGGCCAATCCAAGTGCACCGAATGCGACCGCGTTCTTCACGTGTCATGTCACTGATGAACTCGGGTCGAACAACTGGCAGAGTGTTGTCGAGCGTCTGCAAATGGTGAACACCCAAGGGGCTTTCTTCCAATAGTCTACCATGAAATGTGAGCGAGAGGTTGCACGCCATGCGCAGACAGCGCCGCACATGCGGGTCGGCCGGTATGGCCGCGTCGCTGCGAGTGCACAGCAGCCACTTTGCCACCGCCGTCGCACCCGGCAGGCGAAACTGCCACTCCGGTGGATTCGCGTAGCAGCCGTTCGAGTACACCGGCTGGGCGATGTCGAAATCGTCATCCACATCGTCGTCGTCCATTTTTGAATCTCAACTGTGATCAATGAAACATCACCGACAGATTGGCGGCATCAAAACGGCCTTAGCGATCAGAAAAATAGGAAAGACAATAATGGTGGTTGATGCTGTATATGACTGCTGAAAACAAAACGCACCGGCCATTTCAAGCGCAGTGCATGCAGTGCTTCTGCTTGCAGACTATTTGGCACAGGCAGCAGTGTCGTCGCTTCAGAAGGTTTTTATTCAAAAAGTGAGAAAAACACTTTGCTTTGCTGAAATGCAGCGATCATTAATCACAGATCAGTTTGACCACACATAGCAAGAACAATTGCAGAACACTGAAATCAGGTAAATAAAACAGACATAATGTTTCAAGTTTATTTTACCAACATAAATGATGAACCGAACGAACTAAGTTTGCTGCAAACAGAAACAACTTCACACAAGAAACCGTCACAAAAGGTAGGAAAAATGAAGAATCACAAGCAAACATACTTTTTCGACCAGACATCGTAATTTAGGCTGAATTCAGTAAAGCAAACACAGAATATGTGGGCAACCAAAACAATGAAACTAGTTTATAAAACAAACACCATAAAACAACCAAGTTTAACGGATATTATCGAATCGAGTCACACATTCACGCAATAACAAGCTAAACTGAATGATAATTCAATCCCCATCTCGAAAACAGCCACATGATAATTTCTGAAATAGTTGCAAGCATAAAGTCCAGACATACAATATAAATCGCTGTGGAATGACCATTAAAACGAACCCACCTGCTTCATTCCATCGGCGCCTCGATAGAACGAAAATAACGGAAACTACTGAAAGAAACAAATGTGAAAATCAAATCAGGATCACCCTCATTCAAACACACATGATGGTCACTTGATTACCACGATTGTTCATACTTATTTCAGTAAGACAAGACTTTAGCAGAGCTTTGGTGTTAGAGCATCGAGAAAATAGACGACGCAGATGGATACTGTTCGTTACAGGAGCCACCAGACAGTCGGTGTTGTGCGAGCTCCACAATGCCATGATAGTGCACGAACAACGCAACGATGACACACATGTGGAAGATTTGGTGAGATTGAAACTGAAATTTATGAAAGTCATTAGCTCGTTTGCACTGTGTATTCGCCACAGCTTCCATTCACCATTGCATTCAAACTGTCTGGTTATGCCAGCAAGCAGCCGTGCTTGTAAACGCATCAGCATTTCACAACGCACATGACAGTGGAAATGGACACCGAGCAAACTGCAGCAAACGACTAACGAAGATGTCGCATTTTCCGGGAAAGAATCGCTCGGGCACACGCAGTGCGTACAGCAGAGCACCGCCGATGTAGAGGGCAGCCATGACAATCATCCACTGGAAGCTCGTCTCCGTCACCAGTGACATCACACCGTCCGTGACCGCGTAGTGCACGGCCGGCACCACACCTGCAAGCGACCATTTTGAATACACGGCAATCATAGGCAACCAGCTGATTGGCTGCGTTTTACTTGCGCTCACTGACTGTCGCAAGCAACTGGATGCAGCCAAATTGGCATGTCCAAATTGGCCATGTTTTGCATTCTCTCAGTTTACTTTGTCACCAGCAGACTGTATGTTTGTTTTCTCACCGGACAGTCCAAACACGATGAACATGCCAGCGCGCACGGGACGAAACTGCGGCGTTCCGAACTTATCCCAGAGGGAGACAACGATGACCGCAGTGCCGAGTACACAGATGGACACGATGTAGACGATCTTGGCATCTCGACGACAGTAGAAACCGTAGAACACCCACGGAATGAACGAACCAACGATCAACAGCGAAATACCCACGTAGTCGAGTCTGCCAAAGGAGAATGGCGAAATGAGCAAAGTGAAACAGCATCGACAGAAACAAAAACAAAGCTATTGCTTGTTTAGTTGGAACGTTTCGGACCGAAACGACGTCATATGCTTGAAAACGCAACAACCGGACCAAAACAAAATTCTGGTGCGTGTGGATCAGTGGATGATCAGTGGATAGTGGATGTAAATCGGCGTTTTAGAACAAATGTCGTCATTTGACATGGAACAGTTCGAATAAATGTTCAAAATTGAATGCATACAAAGAAAAACAATGCATGGCTGGCGACTGAAACGTACTTTCCAAAGAGTTTTCCGACTTCGTGACTATGACATGACATTGTATGAAAGGCGGATGAAAGCGCGAGACACGCGATCGCACCAAAGAAGAACGCAGAGAACACGAGCTTCTCCTGCCATTGCACCTGCGACTCCGGACGCGTCAGGAACCAACCGGCAACACCAATCACAGCGACGCAGCCTGCAAACGCACAAACCTACTGTGGACATTCATGTGGACCTGTCGAAGTGAACGTCATTTGCTTTGGAAACAACAGTGTCTCACACACAGGCACCATAATTTTAGTTTGGCTAGTTCTCCACTAGGGCTGGTAAAAAACCGGTTTCTTTTCCGTTTTAAAACCGTTTTAAAACCATAAAAAACCGAATGCTTCTCAGCTCCTAAACTTTCCAGAACTTGGCATCTTGAACTCAAAATAGGAAATACATCAAAATTAGTGATTTTGAGCAGCATAAAATGCTGTTTTCGGGCATACAACCGACCAAATTTGCTATTTTTGTTACTCAGTGCTTCCCAATTTTTTGTTTCAAATCAAATCAATTTCGCTTTTATAGGTTTCCAGGGCAGCACGTTCAATAAATTGAAAACAAAGACTGGGTAGTTACCGTGTAGGTGTGGGGAGCGGGGAGGAACGGTTGCAAGAAGACCGGATAGCTGACCCCGATTAGGGGCCGAGATTTGCAGAACTGCAAAGTGAAACCGGTAGCGGATTGCATTCGAAAAATAACATTTCATCAGTTACCCTTTGCAAATCGACAACATCGTCAGTCAGTCTGCATATGCACTTAGTTTAGTAGTCACCCTGTCTTCATCGTATTTCACTTGACCCTTGCCACAAAAGCTTTGCAAAATGATGCTTCACCAGTTCAGTTCGACACAGTTCACTGCACCGTTTTTTTCAAAAATATAATTTTACATTTTATCAATCAAATGAAGAATTGTGATTTTTGATCACCAAGTTTAAAAAATTTTAAGGTAAAAAACCGGTTCTTTATTTTTTCAAGAAAAAAACTGAAAAAAAACCGGTTTTAAAACGGAAAAGAAACCGTTTTTTTTCCTGTGCCAACCCTATTCTCCACCCGTGCATTTTTAACGCGGAAGAAGTAGCAAACTGTTCGGATTGCTGTGTTTGCACCAGAGCTCATAATGACATAGCTCCTTCTGCATTGAAACGTTTGAATAAATGAACAATACAGGGCATGGATGGATGACGGGGCACTCATCAGTACACGCCAACAGCAAACTGTACCAAGCAAGTGTGTCCAAATGTTTCCGGTCTCAGTGTGCAACGAGAATATCGACCGAAAACAGCCGCCAACTTCCGGTATGGGCATGCGATGGCCGGTGTGCAAGTAGTCGTTGTCCTGCAGCCACTCTGGCAACGCGTTGAAGTTGGTCACCCGCGTTGAATACGCCCAAAACTGCACAATGAAACTTGATTGATTCTGGGGCAATCCGGTCTAATTAGACAAGTGACGTTGAATTGCTTCTCACGTGCCTACTTTCAAACATCACACGAACATACCCGTTTGACCATGTTTCCGGCCTGTTCCTTCGCATTGTCGAATGCTGGGAAGCACGCCGTGATGTCTTCCTCGATATCAACCTGACAAAGCAAAACGTTACAACTGTCGGTCTGCTCATTCATGGTGCAATAATCTCATTTTCACAGAACACACACACGGCGCATTTTCGAATACAAACAAAACTCAGTAACACTTGCAGCGTACTGCACAGTGTACACAGCTGCGATTGTCATGTGTCGTGTGAGCTGACCTCAAGCTCGTCATCATCCACCGGTGGCAGGATGACGTCGTCGACGCCCAGTGGATCCGCGGGTATTGCAGGAGCGCGGTGTCGCCGTCTCGTGAAATGATAGTGCTCGGTGACACTGCGCAACTGCGGCTGCGTCGCAGGCGTGCAGCTGATGAACCAATCGTGGGCCCCGGGAACGCTCGGCGTCCGTCGACCACGAAATGCCCCGTGCTGCTAGCACACTCTGCTGCTTGTGTGACAGCGCTCTGCTTGCAGCAACACCACCCACTGCACCGCACGTTGACCCATCAACACTGTCCAGGTCTGCAACAGAACAGCGGCTTCCTAGTTCTGTTTCAATTTATGGCAACCACGTGATTTTTTATGGTGTGAATGTCGAATCAACAAAAAAGGTAAACGCTGCTGATAATGCCTGGTGAGTCTGCCTCTGAGTCTCTGACGTACTCACAAAACTTCACGAACCGGAAGCAGCCTCCAAAAACACATCGTTTTCAGTTTGCCCATTGTCGCCGTCGTTGACAGCACCACGGTCACTTTTGATGTGCCGCACAATTATCTCCAGTGGCTGCCGTTTGGTTCTTTGCGTATCTGGTGCTGCCGCAGATGAATCGCCATTTGCAATTGAAGTCAAACTCGTTTCATTGTGTTCATTACCACTTGAAATTCGATTCATTCCAGATGTTTCATGTAAATTCTGGCTTTTCTGGTTGTTGTTGATATTACGGTTTTCACAAATGTTCCTTCGGCCATCATTCAAATGAAAAACGAACAAAAGTCGTCAGAGTACAGCCAGACTTCAGCTGAAAATCTCGAGCGAGCGTAGTGGGGTCACTGGTAGGGTTACTAAAAAACAAAAATCGCCATTTTTGTTTGTTTTTTAATTAAAAAATTCCAAAAATCAAGTTGCTAAATCAATCAGGGAGTTCAGAGAACCACGTATGATATCTAAGCGCCTCCGGCCAATGACTCCCGTATGGCGGAACTTTGCAGATTTTGTTTTGGCGACTTCAATTACACCTTTTCCAAATTGTTACCATGCTTCTTCTTGTGTTTTGACTCCCAAAACGTCAGTAATTGTCCCCA
>JASANC010005209.1:0-50141 GCA_030248135.1 Theristus sp. LFF4_11
GAGCAAATTTTCCAGATAGATATGATAGCTGGAAATTTTGGGGGGGCCAAAGGGGTGGGGGCCAGTGTGACCTTGGGGTCCTTTGGTCAAAATTTTGAAATTTGATAGATAGCTATTTAAAACGCTAAAAAGCTATAAAAACAGCAAAATAATGTTAAAAATACACTAAAAACTTAAGTATAACTACGTGTTTTACCTAAAAATTAGCGAAATTTTCAAGAATTACGAGCAAAAATGGTCAATTTTGGTCAAAAATTGACTCATTTTATGTCTTCGAAGACAAAAATTTTCAGATAGATAGCTGGATGAGAAATTTTTTTAGATAGATAATAGCTGGAGCTGAAAAATCCTGTTTGATAGAGATAGATTCGAAAATTTTTTGGGGGGGTTGTTTTCCCCAGGTTTTTCCCCCTAGAATAAATGTAGGTAGGGGGTGGACCTCTCCACAGAAAATTTTGAAAAAATGCACCCCCCCATGGGACCCCCTGGGGGGGTCCCCACGTTACCCTCATAGGAGTTGGTTACCCCCCCTCACTTTTTGGTCGGCACCCCCCCCCCCCCCCCCCCACGGCACCATACCCTCCCCCTTCGAAAATTTTGTTTGGGCCCACGGTACCTGATCTGCATTTTTTATTTATTCCGGTGTTCTCCTCCTCCATAACACAGGGGAAAGTTAGAAAAAAATGCAAAAACTACGAAAATCCTGCCCGTAGCACTGGCAGATACCCAAGTACCCCCCTCCCCCTTTTACCTCGACACGGGTACTAGACTCCCCCCACCCCCTCCGCGAGAAAACACGGGATCGCATTGCCCCCTCACGGTGGTCAATCTCATCTCAAATTTTTCAAAAAATACCGTAATTTTTGCATTTTTCTGGACGCTTGTGTCTGTCCCCGCATAGATTTTGTTGTTACTGACCCAACAAGCAGCTTGTTTGCACAAAATTTTCTGTATTTTACTTGAATTTCTGTGTTTTTCTAAGGCAAAAATTTGGTATTACCCGTGCGATCCCGTGCCCCCCCCCCCTCACGAAATTTTTCTGCCAGTGCACCCCCCTCAGGAAAATTTGCTGCCTGTGCACTCCCCCAAGACTGAGAAGGTACCAACCCGACCCCCTCTGGTATAAGCCTGAAATCAGTCGTCAAAACGGTCCAAAATCGACTGCTAAAGGTTTTGAAGAGATAATATCAAAGAAAATTTTTGTTGAACTTTCGAAAAATTGTGCCAAAATTGAGGTTTTCAGAGCATATTAGAGGAAAAATTTTCGAATTTTTTTTTTTAATCGGCATTTTTGATTTTTTTAATCACTTTAAAAAAAAATTCCCAGTTTTTGTTTAACAATTCTCGGACAGCCCACGGTTCATATTTAAGTTGATACACTAAACTAGGACAGCCTATGATTCATATTTATGTTGATACATTGAACTGAGATGGCCCACCCACACGGCCACGGGCAATTGTTGCTCACTTTTTTTTGAAGCCAACACTTCCACTCCAGCTTGGTTCGTCCGTTGCCGCATTCGACAAAAAAACATATTACAAATCCAAATCAATCCATCCATCCATCGATGGCGGCGATTCGTTTTGACGTCGCCGCCGACTCATCATCGTGGTCAGCGGACATGTACCTGAAGAGGAGTTGACGATATTCGATCTGTACAAATGGCTGGATTCGTGTCGACTGTCGCCGATCCACTGAGCGTTGCAGATCAGCCGCTTGTGCGATTGTGTGAGCACGCGGAACGTGGCGTGTTTTTGAATTCGGGGGATTGGAATCGTGAAGCGCCGTCGTCGTCGTCAAGGTCGATTGATGATATGGCCATTGATGTAGGTAATTTTTTTAATTCAGTGTTTTGAAAGACGCTTGTGATGTTGGTTGATTGCATGTGCCATTTTCGGAGCAATCAGACAGGTTTGGAGAACAGTTTCCCGGATTTTTTGATCATCTGGATCTGACAGAACGTCAGACGACTTTCGTTTCGTTCTGCCGAAGAATGAATGACGAAAGCTTTTTCAATCAGCAACCAACTTGTTTGTTTCAGTCAACAATTATCGGTGTGGTGTGTAAGAATTTTTGTCATTCCAAAATGTATGTCTTGATTTCAATTTATTCTACCCAGAGCGGTTTTCTGACGATAAACCACCAAGCTCAATGATACAGTTGTAATCTGCGATTGACAGGACACCCGGTACAGTACGATCAACCTGAGAAACCATTTTCTTCCTTTCCAGAATCCACAAAGCGCACAAGATCACAGCTGCGCTGTTGGATCAGAGCGGAGTTGAAAGGCAGCCATCCGTCGCCGCACCGACGCACCCGCCTCGTTGTTCTTCGAGTTCACCCCGTCGAGCGTTCAGCGACATTCGCATCGTTACGTCTGTTAGCGATCAAGCCGGCTCGAGGATGTCGACGAGCGCCAACGAAAACGCACCGTACGAACTGTCGGAGATGTGCAATCGCTATTCGAATGCGCGAGAACTCGCTTCGTGTGGCGAAAAAGGAGTTTGAGCAGTTGTGCGAGCTGCACGGGCGGCAGACGATGCTGACGCATGAGACGCTGTCCGCGTGTCGGTGCGCGCGGGTTTTTTTGGTATAGTCGGACGTTGCTGGGCCGTGCAGTGCGACTGTGTTATACAGAAGATGTTGCACTGGCACGCACACATAGAGGCAAAGATGCGAATGATGCGATGTCACAGCAACGCGCATCGAGCAAGTATCTCTGTGTGTTTGTTTTTGTAGTGACTGTGCAACATCACTGATAACCTACGGTGGCCATCGTTTACGCCAGTAAAACTGCGTTTCGCAATTTAGTTATTTTATTTCGCATTTTGCATCTCAATTCAATTTTCGGGAAGTTCAGGCGAACCTGTGGCGTCCATTAAAAAGAGATACCATCCATAATGTGATGCCGCAACCGACGCTCAAGTTTCGCCCATGCGCTCGTGATAAACGCAGCTTAATTCTATAAGCACCGAATTCGTGTTCAGCCCGGTCGAATACGCTTGCTTTAAAAACGCTGAGAGGAGCGGGCAAGCCGCCAAACCGTCAACACCCACTTTTTTCCGTTTCCAGGCAGGAAACACGGAATCGAGGGTGGTCACTGGACGATCTACGAAGACATCGAGGACAAGGAGCAGGCGGAGATCGGTGAAAGACGACGACGCCACGCGCATGCGCGAGCAGTTTTTTGATGGGCCCGTTCGCAGCAGTCCTTGGCGTGAGATGTGGAGGAGGTGGGGCGAAGGGAGCTGGAAATAACGGGACGCAAATGAACGCACGCCATTTTTTCGAGTTTTCGTTTCGGGGTTTCCGATATCTCGCAATTAACAAGTGAAACATATTTTTCGTGTCGAATTTCATTCTATAGTGATCGTATACCTCTATCTATCGTTTTTGCTGGGTATGGAAGAAATTCGTAGCACCTTTTGAAGCCACACCCGTAATAATCCAGTTTTGAACAAATAATAGAACAGAAAACGCAAAACTCAGCATAATTTACCACAAGAAAAACGAAAAAAACTTCTGTGAGTTATGGTGCTTGCCTCTGTCGGAAACGGTGCTCGTTCGAATCATTGCGTGGCATCCGCCATTGCAGCGGGCGTTAAAACGCGTGTGTGTACCAATGTGGCGGAGCTTGCAGGAAAAGCAGAGCCACGGTTGCAATGCAGCTCTCGGACGCAACAGCGAGCTGATTCATGCGCGTTGCAAGTGTTGCAACTGCAACAGAACATCAACAACAAGTGTCGTCACTGCGTATTCCGGGGAGATTCTGTGACTGTTTTTTGGTCGTTGTTGTTACCGTACCGCCTTTGAACGCGAAATCGAATTGCAAATTGAGAACAACAAGAGTGACACCACACACCGAATTGCAGCGATTCGCTTCAAACGAACGGTGGACGGGCGCTCGATCAGCGTGCACAACGACACGTGCGCAGCGGTGGTGCAGCCGTCGCTGGTGAACGACATCGGTGACCCCGACGTGTTCCACATTGAGAAGCAGATGCGACTCAGCGGCGTCACACGACAGATGAAATACAAGCCGGACGTGTACTCCGTCTGCGAGGTGTTGCACACGACCGAGCCGCGCTGTCTGCGCCCGACCGTCTATCGCGGCGTGATATTGTTGTGAGGCTTTCGCGGCGTTGTTTTGTTTGTTTGCTTTTGTTTTTTTTTGTGAATTTTTTTGACAAGAGTTTATTGATTCCATTCGATTTCAGAAACTCGCTATTATTAAAGGCTCATTCATATGCCTGTAAAAACGCCATTGCTTTGTGACCGAGAAGTTATCACCAGTGAAACTTGTCATTCTGACGCGATACACATACAGAAACAGCGGCACCCATTTGCGCGCGCTGCTTGCATTCAGAAAAAAGTCAAATTTTTCTCTCAGCTCCAACGACGACGGCGACGAGAACAACTTCAGCAGCGAGATCACCACGAACTACACGACCGACTACGAGCCGAGTGTCAGTTTCGGCACCGATCAAAGCGGCCACCCGAGGGCGTATTTCAATTACTACACGAATGTGACGCTGACGCAGCCGCACAACTATTTTCGACGCATTTTCAGTCGCCATCATCGACACGTCAACGCGATGTTGGACGAACGCGAGTGACCGGCACAGTTCGCGACGCGGTGCAAGAGTAAAACTTGCACGAGTTTGGCTGGCCGCCGTGCGCTTGTTGGTGGTGGAGCGAATCAGTGTAGCGCAATTCAAATGCAGCCAATCAGCGGGTTGTCTAGGATTCAGCGGACAGTTTGACTGTCGATTGAGTGTGCTTGCGAATGTGTGTTGTTGTTTGGTTTGCGCTCAGCCGCATCAAACACACCGGCACAAGTGCGTTGCCGCCGCGTGCGTGTGTGCCAGTGTGTTTGAGTGGCTGTGTTGTTTACACGCTGCGTAAGTTTTCAGTTTTCAGACAAGTTTGCAGGTTTTGGTCTGCTTTTAGCATTGTTATAGTTGTGCTTAACTTTCCGTTTTGCTTCTTTATTTCTGAATCCGTTTTTGTCCAGCTGATTGATTGTTTTGAGCGATTCACTGAACGTGCTTATTGGTTCACTTATAATGACTGCTGCAACCAATCAACATGTTGCGTTTGAACTTTTTTTACTGCAACATTAGGTTTCCGTTGTGCAGCACCCAAACCATGCAATCAAAATCTCAAAAACCAGCATTGTAACTCTCTAACAGTTGCACGATTTCAGTTGGCCCAACAAGTGTAACTAATTCCTGTGTAAATTCAGCTCCGCTCGAACAAAACAAGCTTCCCTGTGTTTCGTCTAACTGCGTCGCGTCAGTGTCTTCTTTCTGTCCAAGTTTGTTTTCCACATTTTCCTCACCACTTTCTACTTGTTGGCGATATATTTTCGTTTTCTGTGGCCTTGAATGTGACACGCTTGAACAGGCTTGACACCGGTTTTTATATTATCACAATGATGGCTGTCGATATTTTTCACATGGTTCTATTGTTTTTTATAGAGTGTGTATGTTTTTCTTATTTTGTAATTTGTAGGTTCACAGTCTTTTTTCGGACAGTTCCTGGAAGAATATTTGAATGATCATTTACAAGGAGCGAAAATAAAATATGATGATCGAAAGCTTGGTGTCCTTTCAATAATAGATAACAACTCATGTTGAAATTCATTTCACGATTGAAATATTGAGCGGTTACTCTATGAGTGACTGTTTTTTATGCGCAAATGTGCGTTTTTCTGTCACATTTTTCTTGGATTTCGGTTAGCCACAACCGGAATTCATTTTAACGAAAATTCATCACAATTCCAACCGTTGATTGGTCGCCACACCGATATACATTGTAACAGCAGCCAATAATCAGCGCGCTGGATTTCACGAAATTCAACAGAACAGAACCACAACATGGTGATTCAACGGCGTTTCCCGTCGCCTTGTAAACCGGCTGAGACGACCACGCGCAAAGGCACTGGCGACCCTGCCGTGGCCACGCACAGCCTCGCTGTGCGACTTGAACGGTCTTTCAGATTTTTCTCAAAATTCGTTTTTTGCTCGTTACTTTTCGGAGTTACATAGTGCTGTACGTAACAAACTGCGATATTCTTTGTCGACCGCCTTCAGAACGAGCGCTGGTGCACTGAACAACCCCATCGCTGACGGGTTGATTGGTCGCACCACAGTTGATTGGTTCATACAGCCGATCAGCCGCACGCTGACAGCGAATCCATGTACAGTCTAAACTCTATAACATATCCAACTAGCTGATTGGATTGATGAGGAGGCAGAGATTGGTTTGCACAGATTGCACACAGAATCAGGTGATCACCAACCAATCAGCCAGCTGGATATGTTATTATTGAGTTGCGACTGCAAACGGGCCTCAGGGAGACGACACAGATTCGTTCTGCAAAACAAAGCACGCTGTTCAAGACCAGGTTTTCTTTTCAAAACAGCAACAGCAATTTTCCGTTTTGCAGTTTTTTCGAGCACTTTGACGAATACTGGGCGGCGCGAAAGTCGAAAGTGCGCTGGTTCTGTTTCGGCGTCGCCGTCGTCGTTCCGTTCACTTCGTATATCAATCTCGTGAAGTGGGAGTCGAGACGACTGAGATGGCGATACGCTGATCGTGTGGTCTGGCTGTTATCGCGTTTGTTTTTTTTCTGGTTCTGCAACAGTGAACAACTGTGAGACCAGTTTTTCTCGCTATTCTAAATCTGATCTGGCGTGTTGATTGGCGGCGTGATGCTGGTTGGACCAATCGGCGATTCGCTGCGTTTGCGGCCAATCAGCGGTGATTGCATAACTTATCATGGAACAGCAACGTCACACGCTTGACGCGGCGATTCAAAATTGCCAAGTGACGAGTCACGGAGCTACGATACGAGTCATTTCGAATTGTCGCGCTAATTTTTATGACACGAAAATTTCTTTCGCACGTCGGCCCGGTTTCGTCGGATGAATGAATCACAGTGTGTCTGTGTCGCAAAAAACGTCGCAGGGCAGGAGCTGTTGATTGCTTGCTTGTGCAAAAACGAATTCAATAATTTCGTTCACTTCAGTCGTCTAAAAATGGAGACCAGAGCGATTCTCAGTGCGTCTCGGAACGTCGCCGTTGGTGGGAGGTGTGGAAGACGCCCGAATACGCAAAGCCACCGGATGAAGTGGCGCAGCTGGTGTTGCAGGTTGTGGGGGGGGGGGGGATTTACTTTCTTTTTCAACTTTCTGAAGACGATGACACTGTGGCTCTTTTTTTGTGAAATAAACAAAGTGCAATGTTGCACACAGTCACTCGAACATGCGCTCATATCTTTTCTTGCACGATATTATTATCAATTCTTCAGATTCTGCGACTGAATGCGTGTGCAGGCGGAAAGGGGAATCTAGTTTCTAGTGTTGTGGGGCTATAAAAAAGCGACGAGGGTTGGGGCCGTTTTTGGGGGGTGTTGTATGTGTGTGACTTTTGTTTCTCGCGTGGTGCGAGAAAGTGTGCTCCTGTCTTGCGCGCGTTGTGTGTGGGGGCAAAATAAAAGATCATATCTTACAACAGCGCTGGTGAGTGTGACGAGTGACGACTAAAATTGATTGTTTGTTGTTGTTTTTTTCAGGAATGGATGCACACGCTTGAAGCGAATCGAGTGCGCGAGGGGAAAGTGTATTTTGGTGCGTTTTTTCCTTACTGTTTCCCTCGTTGATGTTGGAACTTCGACTTTTGAGAAAGTTCACGAATTTCACGTTCACCAACCAATCAGCGGATTCCCTATAATTTAGCGTTCGACTAATAGAGACAAGACAGTCGAGATCATGCAGCATGAACAATGAAAGTGCCCGGTGTTCACCCGAGGCCTTTACACATTTGCAGAAGGCACCGACCCGCATGCGCTGCCGAACGTCCAGTGCTACATGTCCTCCACGTCAATTGAGCCGATCGTGTCCGGGGCGGGCAGTCACGGCATTCAAGTTATTCTGCCGCGAGTGTTGTTCTGCAAAACAACGGAGGAGGTCCGCGAAACGTTGGGTGAGAAATGGATTGTCTCTAGCACCAATGTTACTGTGCGCCGCTGGAGTACGGTAGCTGCTGTATGTGGTCTCGACACGAATTATTGCGGTGAACGTCCCTGATCGTCAAGGAACGTTGTTGAAAAAGAACGTTTGCGAACTTTATTTCATTACCTTCATTTTTGTTGTTGCAATTGTGTCCTTGACAATCAAGAACGCTGAATCATGAACTTGTGTCACGAAATGCCGGGTCTCTTACTCGTGGACTGAGAAACTTCGAATACCATTTGTCTTTGTGACGCCAAATTGGTGCGACTCTTTGCGCAGTAACGGCAACGAACAACAACAACAACAACTCGCCACCGTAATTCACTGAGCCAATAAACCTTGTACGTTTTTCTGCGTTTCACCGCCTTCCACGCAGGCAGCACGTTCGTCGATGCAACCTCTCGCCAGACGGTCGCCCTAAGCGAACGCCTCGCGCGGCTGTTCGTCATGACGGACGCCGCACGTCGCTTCGTCGTCCAGTCGTCACTGCGCCACGACGAACGCTGGCTGCGGCTGTACGAGATCTTCTACGAGACGATCTTTCCGTCGTGCGCGCTGCTCGCAGTGCTCGGCGTCAACTATCAGTTCGACACGTTCGTCCGGTGGAGCCGCTGGCGACGCTACACGCTGTACGCGGCCGCCTGGACGTTTCTCGTGGCCGGCGCCGCGTTCTGTCGCGATTTCGCGGCCGTCGAGAACGAATCGGACGCGATGGCGAACACCTGCGTCGTCAGCGGCACGCATTTGCAGGTGGCGGGGGGGGCGTGTTTTGTTGTGTTTTCTCTCGTTTCCGTTTTCGATTATCGAATCCCCAGCTCCGAGACAGTGTGTGTATGTGTTTGTGAAATCTGTGATGGTTGATCGACCAAAGATTGGCATGTTTGGACGTTTTGGCTTCGCTGTCCTTCGGGCATTTAGCCACTTGAACGCAACCTGAGGAGCTAGATATTTATGGGCGGTTCTAGATTTCTAGAGGGCAATGGTTACAGTGGCTGTCCTGTCCCTGTTTCCACCCGTAGCAAGGGCATGGGCCTGGTACCAAGGGACGCTCAGCCGCCCATTCCATTCACCCCAACGAATCGAGGCAGTAAAAACGGTTTTCTTTGTTTTGCACCGGTTTTTTCCTGATTTTACGAACGTAACCATCGTTGCCTCGTACCATCGGGTCTCTGTATCTGGATGGAACCAGTGCGGTGGAGTCAGTGAAGTGACCAAGTCATTGAAAAAAACACCCGTCGCAAAACAACATCATTTTCAAAAAACCACGCCGCCATCATGTGCGACCGCAGGGCGCCAAGGACTACTACAAGGCGGTGTTCATGCGCAATCGTGCAGTCTGCCGTCAGCTCGGCTGGCACCGCCTCTCGTGGGCGTACACGGACGACGGCGACTTCAAGAAGCACTTTCCATTCCGGGTGCGCTGCTCGTTGGCCTATTTCTTTCAGACGATCAGCGATATTGAAGGCGACGATTTTTCGGCGGACCGCAGAAACAAGGACCCGGTGCTGTTTGACTGGTCGGAGGAGTTGGACTAGAGCGGTTTTTTTTTAATTTTTTTGATACGGTCGATAACTCTATTATTAAATCATAGGCTATCAGCTGATTGGTTGGTGGTCATGCGTTCTGTGCACGCATTGCTGTGGAGGTGGAGCGCGCAGAAGCATCATGTGAAAACCAACCAATTCGCTTGTTGCCTGTAATTTAGAGTTCGACTGTAGCTTCTTGTGACATGTTTGCCAGGTTGGTTGTTTTTGATAGGTTTTTTGAGAGATGTTTGGGCGTCAGATACAACAGATGGCATGTGAGCCCGTCAGGTTTTGGTGAACAGACGGTACTCAAATGTGGCGTTCATAAACACCTGACTTTAAATTACGATAATTTTTTGGCTTGGATAGTGTTTTCTTTGCTCAGTTTTCCGGTGCTAGTCGTACTTTTTTCAGTTTGAGACTGTTTCAAAATGGAACTGCACGTGCTTGACATTGCTAATTTTGTCATTCATGATTTTACCAAGCCAATAATAGTGCAAATGAAAAGCCGAACAAACAACAACAAGCCAAATAAGTTTATCTCCATTTTTAGAAAAAAGCAAACAAACAAACGACAAGAATGAGTTCGCTGTGTTGTTTTTCTTTCAACATTTTTTTCTCATCAGTTTTCAAGTAACCAAAAAGACAAGAATAACAAAAGCGTGCAGCACCTCGTCTGAAGAACGTGTCGTTGACAAAGGAAACGCAACAACAATACAGAAATTTCGCTTAAAATTTTCACAGAAAAACTTTGAATGCGTGTTTGGATGTAACAATTAAGTGGAATGCAAAAACGACACGGTTTGAAAATAACAATGTACATACAATGAAACTGCAAAACGGATTTAACTATATAGCTCAGTCAAAGGTCAACATTGAATTTGATTGGCTGCCGAGCGAATCAGCGCGTCGCATTTCGAAATGCAACCAATCAGAGGTTGACAGTTACACAATCAAAACCACAGTTCTTCTGCATATGATTTTTCAAATCTCTGAAAAATGCAAGTAAATAAATACAGACGATTTCTTTGTTCCATTCTTATCACAGTCGTCGTGCTCACCAGGGATCCAGAATTGGAGGAAAAAACAACGCCCCGCTCCATCTTCAAATTTCGAGTGATAACAAGTCGCATCCATTCATTCTTTGTGTCCCTTCTTGTTCTTATTCGACATGTTCTGCTCGTATTTCGCCGCGTACGCAGCGGCTTTCTGTTTCGCCGTCTGCGCCGGCGTCGGCTGCTTGTTTCGGTGGAACAGCGTTTTCAGCCGGAACTTTGACTGGTTTTTCTGGTTCACCGGCATGCCGGACAAGTTGCCGATGATGTAAATGTCCGTCGTGCCCGTACTGGTGCTGCCTGGAATTGTTTCATTGGTGTTGCTGCTGTTTTTTGCTCCAATATAATCAAGGGCTTTGTGATTAGTTTGATTCCGGTTCTCTAGATGCTGATTATTATTATTATTAACAGGGCTTGATGCTTGGATGGATTGTGCGCGCCATTTTTTAGAAAATGTGAGAAAATGTGGCGACAATTCAAGTTACGGTTAGATTGACGCGCAGGCAGACAGTTCAGCAACAACAAAGCTGAACACTGAGTTGCAATTGAATACTGCGGCGTACAGTTTGCAACTGATGCGCTGTCGTTTCAGTCGCAGAACTAGAACAAAAAACAAAAGCAAAAAAAGTCCGACAGAAAAAAAATTCAAAACGTTTCTCACCACCGGCGGCCGCGTCCGGTTTCTTCTCCTCTCTCTTCTGTTCGTCAATCAGGCCGTGCTGCTCCTTCAGTCGTTGCAGCTGTTGTTCGTGGTCGCACAGTAGCCGCTCGCGGTTCAACGTCGGAAACCGAGCACTGATCGCCTTCAGGCGTTGCTGTGTCCGCTCGTCGAGGTGCTTCCACGCTTCGGTGAAGTCGTTTGGGTTGCCGCTGGCGTTGCTTGGATTGTTCGTTCGACCGGATAGGAGACGTTTGCGTTTCTGGTGGATCGGCTTCGATTCGATTAAGACTTCCTCGAGTTCGTAGGTGGGGTCGCAGTTCAGTGTGTCGGTGCGTGGCTGGAACACTGGTGCCATCTTCTTGTTCAGCACGTCCTGGTCAAGGTTGTTGAGGTGGTTTTTTTATTGTGAGAGTCTTGCAGTTTTTTTAGGCCGAACGATTCGTTTGGCTTTCAACAGAATAGTGCCTGTGCGTCGGTATGCTGTTTATCTTTAGTTCCAGAGCTTGAAAACGATTTGGTAATTCAAGAACCGCACAAAATGACTGCATAAACCGATAAAATGACTGCATGTTGTACAAGTATCAAAATGATTATTGCATCAAATTCCAAACGCAAACCCAGCGCATGAGTCGCATCAGCTTCAAAATGCACATCAGCACAATGTTGCACAGTCACCAACAAACATACGGGCAAATTTCAGTTTGTGTGTGTGTGATGCTGATTTGAGCAATTTTGAAGTTACAACCGTATTTTCCCCACAAACCCACTAGCGAAAATTTCACGCAAACGCTGTTTTTACCTGAAACTTGATTCTCGCCATATAGGGATGCTCGCGAAGGGAGGCAATGTTTCGGATGCGTTTCGACGGTTGCACACAAATGAGACCTTGCACAAATGAGGCCATTTCATGGCACCAGTCGACCGGAATGGCAGGTCGCACATTAAGCAGCAGGTTGTAGAGGTAACTGGAACGAAATTGTGATTGTCGTGATTGATTGCATTTGAAAAGAAAATTCTGTGCACTGATTAGGTAAAGACAAAATTACAGTCTAACCAGCGAAAGCAACTAAATGTCCTTGTCTGAAAATAACTTTTCAACTCGTGTTTTCTTGTTGTTAATCTTGAATACACCGTACAGTTACCCGTAGACAAACAGACCAGCAAGCGTGCGTGCCAGTGGGTTCTGTTGTGCAAGCTCCCCGAAAAGAGAACAAACGCACACACACGCACATACACGATCTTCAGGCAGGCACTTTCATTCGAAAATACCGAGAAATTTCCGCAACACTCTTTCCGTTTTTTCCAAATCACCTTCAACAATTTTGCTAACATAACAACAACAACAACAACAACAACAACAACAACAACAACAACAACAACAACAACAACAACAACAACAACAACAACAACAACAACGACTAATACGCAACACACCGACCGCTGATCAATGGTGTTGTTGGTCAGACCAAACGGCGGTATGCCGCGTAGCATTTCGTAAACGCAGATACCGAGCGACCACCAGTCGACGGCGTACGAATAGCAGAGGCACTCGCGCAGTGCCGCGCCGTACACCTCCGGCGCCATGTACGGCCGGGTGCCTGCGTGTTCGAACGTTGGTTTTCTTGTAAAAGTTAGATTGAACGAATTATCTCAGAAATTTGGGAATTTGATTTGTGAAGTTTTTTTTCCAGTCAGGAGAACTCACTTCAAGTGAAGAACATGAATATATGATCTCTCCGGTGAACTCACGTGCTCAAACCAATACTCAAACTTCCGCTTATATTTCCGAGTTCAACATTGCGATTATTTTGAGACGTGTTGCATATAAGGGCGATACAAGTCCTGGTCAGGACTCCTGGCCCATGGCTGAATTTTCATATTTCGAGTTTTTGTGCCCAAACCAACCTACTAAGGGTACTTATTACGCATACCAACTTTTAGGGCAAAACTCAAACTCTACGCTACAGGCAAATTTAGATTTTGGCCGATTTTTTTGTCAATTTTTGGCCTTTTTTTGTCAATCAGAAAAACGATTTTTTCGGGTTTTGGCGTGCCCAACAACTCAATTCTTCCACGGCCCCAAGTTATGACATTGGTGCCAAAAGAAAGCCCATACATTCTTCTATAAGGCCCCGTTGAGCAATTTTGACGAAAAAAACACGAATTTATCAAACCAGTCAGCGTGTTCGGCGCGCTATCATGATCCAGATGCACGGCGACGTTAAAATCAGCAACATGCGCGTGTCCCGCATCGTCCAATAAAATGTTCTCCGGCTTTATGTCACGATGAATGACCCGTTTCCGTTGTAGGTAGTCGAGCGCTAACGCAACTTCGCACGCGTACATTTTGACACTGAAAATGAAAGCAAAAAACGGTACCGTTGTGCGTCATGTTGCAATTTCGTCCGCCTCCTCGTCGTGCGTGTTTCCCATACCCTTCGGACGTGTTTTCTGGTCGGACGTAATTTCCCATCGGACCTGTTACCTCCTTCGGACGTGTTTTCTGTTCGATGGTGTTTTCGCTTCGGACGTGTTTTCTCGTACGTACGTGTTTTCCCTTCGGACGTGTTTTCTCCTCAGGCGTTATTTCCCGATCGGACCTGTTACTGCCTTCGGACTTGTTTTCTCTTCGGACGTGTTTTCTCTTCGAACGTGCTTTCTACTATACACGACCCCCCTCCCTCGGCCCCCCCAAAAACAAACGAAGCTGCAGCCGTCCGCGACGCACCGGTCCTCCGCGAAGCGTCCCTGTTGATTCAGGTGATAGCGGAGGTCACCACCAAGCAGCAGATCGGAGACCATCACCATGTCCTCGGCGTCCTGGAACGTGTACCAGAGGTTGACGAGGAACGGGTGATGCAGCTCGTTCAGCATGCCGACCTCGCGCTGCACGTTCGCGAACGCGTCCTGCTGCAGGCACTTCAGTTTGTTCACGTACTTCATCGCGAACAGGCGCCGCTGCGCAAGGCCGATGTGCGTCGTCGCCGTCTGCAGGCACGGCCGCCGTTTGCGCATGTGCACGATGCAGACCTTAGGTTGGGTGTGCAGACAGTGGCTCTCGCATTTACTCGGTTTGATCGTGCGATCGTGAAGCACTCGCGTATTGCCGGCTTTTGTTGTGGCATGTTTGCCGGTCTGTCATGTTATGCTTGTTTAAACCTGTCACTTTGTTTGTCGCAGAATCAGACCGATATGCGAAACTTTGAATTTCAGTGAGAAGAACAAGTGCTTGTAGAACTGAAACACGCCAATTTCTGGCTAAATACATTTTCTTGCAACTCCGATCCCGTTTTTCCTTTTCTTTCGCTATCTGTGTTTTGCTAGGTGACAGGTTTACACAAACATACTGTAGAACGTGTCCGACCGAAATGGCGCCGTTTATTTCCTTAAAATGAAATTCACCGGTCACCGACACAGAAGTTCAGTTTGGTTTACCCGTTCCGTTCGCCTGTGCCTTTCACGGTGACGGGCCCAACGAAAAACTGAATGTCAGGGTATGGCAAGCACATCTTTTAGCGCGTATGACGTGCCCTTTCGGTCTGACGACGTTCGAATAAATAGGGCGAAACAAGATATAGAGTATTCAACAGAGCGTGTCCGACCAAGATGACGTCATTGATTCCGCTTTGAAAATTGTACACTCGTCTTCCAGTTGCACGCTAGCTACATACAAACACAACCCTAAAAACAATCCAACCTTGCCGAAATTGCCGCGTCCAATCGAACGAATGATGTCGAAATCACTAGAGGTCACCGGTTTCTGGTGCAGGCCGTTTGAGGAGGTTGACGCCTGCTGGCCGTCGAGGCCTGGCAGAAAAAAAGCAAGAAAACGATGACAATCGTGGTTGACTGGATGAGGACAGGGTGTCCAAGCGTTCTGGTTTGCAACCGATTTTAGATTGCTGATTTCACAAACATGATCAAAAAGTTTATGCTTTTGTCTTGCGTGATCTGGTTTGTGTCTTATTGATTTGTAAAACGATCGGCTGTCTTACGGCAAACGCCATGGAACATTATTCATGTTTCGATAAACATGATTAACATCACACACATGACATAGCAAACAACATCAACAAACCAAAAAACACCAGATACATGTTTCCAAAAAACAAACGCTCAATTTGCTTCAACACTGCACCAACCTTCGACATCATCCCGCTCATCAGCAGTGCCCCGGTTGCACATCAGTCGCGCCGTGCGCCGCCCGGTGCACCCGCTCGCAGCTGCGTTGCCCATGCTCGTCTGGAAATGAGATGACGAAAAAAAACGGTGATTTTTCTGATGTGATTGCATATACAAGAAAAATTAGGTGCGCGGCTGGAGGACTGGCGTTCAGCTATGTAAATGTGGTCAAAAAGGGCTATGTTAACCAAAGACAGTTCAGGTTACTTCAACGACCTCCAAGATAAAAACACGCAGTATATTTTATGTTTACTTGGAAATTGGCTGTTTGAACACGCAGTTGGCTCAAGCAAATCCCCACATGAAAACCTGAGCTTTCTGTGCGTGTGTTGTTGATGGTCACATAACAGCTGTACAAACAAGAAGTATTAAAATTTTGGATTTTAAAAATAAGCGAACGCGTACACAGGTACATAAAAAAACTGCAAAACACTTTGTTGAACAATGAAAATGAAGCCACGTGAACAAAACTACCTTTGTACATGATGGGTAGATGTGAAAATGACACGGAAGACATTTTCATTAATGTTCACATACAATATGCAGCTCACGCTCACTCCGTGATTAACAACAGAACATATGAAAAGAGCTTGATTGAACGTATTTGTCCAAGGAAATTTACTGAAAAAAAAACTAAAATTACGTGACGGAAACTGATGCAGATCAGGACAAACCTGTATAGGTGGTAGAAAATGTGAGTGTAAAATGTAGTACATTCATTTTTCTGTTAGAAACAGCGCATGAAAGCGCGGGCGGGCATGAAGATCACAGTCTTTTTAGGTTTAGGAGCCCGTTTTCGGCGGCGCGCTTGCTTGTGTCCATAGTTTACACATGAAAATAAATTTAAAAAATCAAATTTATAATGTACGGTATGTGAACTTTCGCAAAGGTTCTGCATATAACTAATTCTAGCAGCTTGGTGTAAGCTAAAGCGGCTAAATAATATCATGCACCGTATTAAAGAAACGCGAATAATACGCAACTGAAAAACTCTTGCTCAATAACCGATATATTAACAGGAGCGAAACACGATGAAAGTGTAAGCTGAAACGAATAAACTTTGGCTTATTGTGTTTCAGTGTACAGGGTGTACCATAACGGGTCTAACGTTCAAATGCAGCCCATCAACCAGGTACCCTACAAAAGGTTTGCGGAGTCGCGTTTACCACAGTCCAGAGACTTGGGTTTCAATCCTACTCAAAGTTTAAAAAAAAAAATTCCGACGGTGACTGCATCTCTTTCAAAATAGCAGATGTTGTTATCCAGAACATGTTAAAAACAACTCAGTCAACTCTCAAGGCCGCAAAACTACTGATGCAGACAAATTCAGAAACAGAAGCAATCAGAAACCGCAAGGTAATATAACGTAACGAGTAATTTCAAATTTCCATCAGAGTTCAAGAAACCAATGAATACCGTGCGTACTGCTTAACAGGCAACGCCACCACCCTGTAACAGTGGCTGCTTGCTGCCCCCAGCGGTGTCATCTCAAATTACAGACAATCTATTCAAAAAATGGTTCAGTGGCATGGCAGGAGCAAACGCGCGCATTAACAGAACCAACCAGCAAAACGCGCATGTGGTGGTTTCTTTCTGAGAAACCATGTGAAACGTGAAAACTCTTGTTTTTTAACGGTACATGTCCTTATCGTATCCGGGTCTCGATACGGTATTTTACTTTAGCGTCAGACCATGTGAATATGTGTTGTTTGGTCTCAAGTTTGCAGCTAATACATCGCAAAAAATACAACTTTAACGGGAAAGTTTTACAGTTTGATGATTTTTTATCGAGTTTTAAACTGATTTTCGCCATCAAGTTTCAGGGTTACGGTGAACACATGGCATGGCAGATACACGGGGTTCCGCCGTAAGGGCTGGTGTGTTTACCGCATATTAGCCTGTGCCCGCGTAAGCATTCATGCTTGGTGCCCATATTTTTTCCGTTTTTACCACCGTCTGTTTATCTGGCTGGAAATCTATCTTCGTTTTGTCTATTATATTGCACAGAATTGAAATATGGTGGATGTGGTTGTTTCTGAACTTCGACCCCTGATATCAGCGGAAACTGGCATTGTGGGAGTGATTATACAAAGTCACAGAACGAGAAAAATATACTGGAGCTGAAAAAAACGGCGATATTTTAACCGCATCTGTTGACATGTATCAATGCCTTAACCTTACATACATAAGTACATAACTGCACCCAACAGTGATAAAATGGCGGTTTTTTTACGGCGCAGTCACTGAGCGCGTCTCCGAGTTTCAGTTTAGAAAAAAATATGGACTTTTGAATGCGTTTTTCAAAATAGTTTTCAAGTCCAGGATTTGTGCAGTTGTGTCGACATAATTGACTGGGAGCTTTGAATTGTGGTTTGTACAGATGTGGGACAACCAATCAGCAAACTATAATTTCAACTGTAGACAATCAGCTAGCTGCACAGAAAAAACAGTTATGCAAATTGCAAAACACCTTCAGATGATACATCATTCAACAATGAGGCACAAAATGTTGCAATGAACAAAAACAGAGTCCTGAAAAGAGGAACTGCAAAAAAACGTGTGGTTAAGCCTTTGTTCCTTCAGTTGACTCGGAAAGTCAACATGGTAAACAGCAATAGTGTGCTCATGCTCGCTTGCAACAAACGGGAAACGAGCTCATGTGCGGTTTCTTTCTCTTTGCGACTTTCTGATATGCTGACAGTTGAAACACTGA
The DNA here is from genome assembly GCA_030248135.1 of Theristus sp. LFF4_11. Classification (NCBI taxonomy): domain Eukaryota; kingdom Metazoa; phylum Nematoda; class Chromadorea; order Monhysterida; family Xyalidae; genus Theristus; species Theristus sp. LFF4_11. Next base: position 18,157 of record JASANC010005209.1, read on the forward strand.
AACATACCAAAAAAGGCACACACAGAATATGCTCTTTTATTCTATCATTCTTGAAGTTATCGCATTTTAATTCTATGCACTGTTGAAAAAGTATTCCGAGCCAGCCAGCAATAGAGAAAACAGCGGAAACCACCACATATTTTCAGCGGAAAGTACTGTCAAAATCGTTATTTCAATTTTCAACAACATTTCTTCCGATTCGATAATGTACATACGTGCATTTGTGCAATCAGTTTTTTATTTAAAAAATAACAATTTTTGAGAGCAAAAAAAGTGAGTCGGGTTTTTTTAAGTTATTCAGTTTTCAGTCAACACCCGAAACACAAGAAACGCCAAAAGCAGACACTGTTTTCTAAAATAATGCTCACTTTTTCGTTCACTGACACCCATTAATCTTAGATGGGTCTTTTGAGGTCGCAGGGACGGGTTTCTTACTGAAACTGCGTGTGCGCACACGGGGTATTTTTATGCTTTATGTGCCATGATACAATAATGTGAGTTGGAAAGAGAATGGCCTTTTTCAATGCAGAACCATAACATGATCAAGTAAAGACGATGTCCACAACACAGGAACTTGTTTACTCAGATGCAATCGACAACATATGAAAAAAATGCGCGACGGGTGAAATCCAACGGCAAAAATCGTGCAATAAAATTCCGATATCGCGCTATTAAAGCCGAAAGTGCGCAGTGAAGTCCGAAACAAAAAAGCAGGAAACAGTTTCGGGCGACATCGTTGAAAATATGTACGTACAGTTTACCTGTGGAGAATTTTGCACGAAAACCTCTGCCAAGGAAATCAACATTGCGAATAAAAACAATAACAATAACGTTTAAAGAAAACAAACCCACAAACAAACAAAAACCCCTTACCGTCATAATGTCGTAGTTTCAGTCGTCATTACGAATTACGAATTTGTCTAAAAATGTTCACGAAATGCACTTCGACACACTGTTGTAATACCACTATGAACCACCGGCGGGCTGGGTCCAGCAGCATTTTTTCAATCGCAACGATCACCACTAATGATACTATTGTTATTCACAGACGAGCAATGATGCTTAAGAACGTCGTCGTGCAAATTAACCGCCGTATCAGCATTATTGCCGGTCAACAAAATGAATTTCTGCGGCGACTGTCGATGTTCCGGCGACAAATAGAACAACATCGGCGGGTTACATGCGCTACTATGATCATTAATAGTATTATTATTATTCGAAGCAGCACTATTATTACTATTATTTTTATTGTTATTAGTACTGCTATTATGATGGACGTTATAAATCGGATAGGTGGTCGGATGACTCGACGACAGGTGCATCATCGATCTATTCGGCGATGACACAGCGACGACCGATTGATGAGCATCGTTATTGGTGGTTTGCGTCGTCACGCGATTCGGCGATCCAAACTCCTGATCGGTGGCGACCCGTTGCAAGTCGTGCGCACGACAGAGAATCTCATAATAGCGACGGCCGATCCATACAATCAACAGCATTAGTGCGCATATGCCCGCCAGTATCACGAGCACCATCGCCCTTGTTACGTTACACGCGACATGCTCGGTATGGTCGTGCGGATTTTGGGTTTGTATGTGATGACGAAACTATGCCGGAACACACGTTATTATGTGACTACTGTGAAACATGCCTGTCGTTCTTTGCTCGGCGCTGAAAAACAATGTCATGTGCGAGCTGATGACGGAAACTTTTGTTTTATAAACATGAACATGACGGATTCATTATGATTATTATAAACAACACGAAGGATATAGGATCGTGTCAAGACACCAAGCACAAACATGGTAGATAGATACCGTGGTCGACGTTGTGTCCGGAGTGTCCAACATTATTATTCGACATTGTCGATTATGCCAGATGTTATGTTATTTCAGTTATATATTCAGTGGTCCCCAGCTTCTGGCTTGCGTATACTTGTATATGATGAAGCAGAAACTCAATCAAAGCACACACGCGTTGCGCGGAAAAAAAATTCTCCGCCGCTTTGCCAGGAAACTTTGAAAGGAGACTTTTTATGTGTTATGTTGCGAACAAAACTCGAAAATGTACTTACATGCATATGCATACTGCCTATCCGAATAGAACTATAGACGCGCGGTATATACTACTATCACATATACATACACGCATTCATATGTACAAGAAAAAGTCTGTTCATATGCACATATACATATCGATCGAACTTCATATACACATACATGCACAATGCATATATGCGTCGTGCTGATGAGCTAACTAGGGTACTCTTGAAGAATAAGCCCACAATCCTGTCTTTGCCTGAATGTGCCGGAGAAATGCCTGTTTTACACAGAAGTAAACTGAACCGGAAAATTATCGCCAAGTTAAAAAAAACACTTTACAAGTATACGTTCAGATTTCATGCATTATTAAAAGTATTGTTTCTTTGCCAAGGTGCACACCCTAAGAGGACAAGATGACCGGCGGTGTGGTGTGTTCAACAGCAATAACTCATCAACACTATAACGAGCGCTTCTACATTTCCGCAGAGAATCTTATAAGGCAAAGTGTGAATTCTGCACGTTTTCACTGTGTGCGTCTTCTCTCATCACACATGCATATTGCAGAAATGGAGCAAAACAAGCTGACAGAAGCACAGAGGACATGAAAACACATGATTATGTGCTTAGAAATCTCTTGGTCGACTTTGAATGCAAGCTTTTTTGGTCATACATATTGTACAGACATGTGATTCTTTATGTGCCGTCCAGAAAACAGAAAAACAAGAAGTTGCCGTTGCCGTGAAAGTGCACATGCAATGTTGTTGTTATGGCAAAAACATGTGGAATATAGAATCAAATAATGCGACTTTCATTTCACGATTTCTTCTCACTTTCAAATCTCCGATTTGGTCTCCGGGGTCTTCTTGTCAACAAGCCCATTAACAAAAAAAACTAGTATATTGGGACGTATCATTGTGGATGCGAAATTTTGTCAGTGTCCGCAAAAAAGAAACTTGAAAAAATGCTATATTTACCCGAAGATCCATGTGTTTTAGCAAAAAGATAAAGAAGCTATAAACTGTATTCTGATCGTCGAAAGGCTACATCCAGCGCAATATCTTTGAAGAGGGAGATAAACAGCAAAGAAAGCAAGAAGGAAAACGTCTAACGCAAAACAAAAAAGTTTTGTTCCAAGAAGCAAAGCGGAAAACAGCAAAAAGTGCAAGACAAGACGACCGACACGGGCTGAGTCAAATTTGCGATGTTTTGCACAAGCAATGCGCTGCATTTTGCATTCATTGATGAGGGCGCTTTTTTTCGTGTTCTCAAAAAAGCGCTTACTGCCGTTCCAAAATAAAAAAAAACCGTTGCGCCAGAACCAAAACAGTTGTCTCTCGTTTTTCTTCTTTTTCTAAGCCAATGAAAGTCTTGAAACTCGCAAAACACACACCGAGCAACATCGCTTTGAAATTTGTGAAGCGAAAAAATAAGCTGCGTATCTATCTGCGGTGCTTATGCTTTTTTGCCAGTACCCGATTATATTTTGCACTTTAGTAACGTTAGTTCAATACAAAGCGGAAAATGCTCCTGTGACACCCGAAGGACGCCAAAACACAAGTGCCTTGTGCTAGCTATCTAGCCAGTGTCGCAGTGTCCACAGCTAACGACGGGCTTTTTGAATGCAAATACGCGCTTTGAAGTTTTTGAAGTATTTCAAAGACTAAATGTGTTGAAAACGGGCTGTTGAACCGCTTGTTTTACCGTAAAGTTCAGCGGGTTCACTTTTCGTGCATGATAGAAACCAACATGCTTGATTGGTATATTTTCTTGCAGAGCTTGTACCAGTTTTTGCTTATTGACTTCAAAATTAAACTCTTGGCGTTTTTTTGTAAATTTCCGGACCAAACTATTTTGCTTCGAAAACGGTTAGAACAACCATGAGGTGTTAAATTTAGTATGCTACATGCGCACTGACTTTAAAATTCATTAGACAAACCATAGAAATTGTAAACAATCAGCAAAACGGATGGTGAAAATACTAAAACAAATTCAGCAAACTGAAAAAATTGTCGTGAAAATAAATTCTGTTTTTATCTGTTCATCTATCCTGAGAGTTAACGGGTAAAAAAACTTTATTTAGACGTGAACGCAGTGATGGCACTGAAAATCTAATCTAATACAGTCTAAACAGACATTTTTTTACAGACACAGCATAAAAAGAGAATTAGAATCGTAACAACAACAACAACAACAACAACAACAACAACAACAACAACAACAACAACAACAACAACAACAACAACAACAACAACAACAACAACAACAACAACAACACCACCAGCAGCATATAATTGTACAAAAACTGAACAAACTTGACATTATAAGTACAAATGTAATTGGACGTACAAAAAGCTTGAAAGGCCACAAAAGCGGCTTGCTACTCAGCTGATCCGAACCAATACAATCATATAATGAACATTTGCAATAAGCACCGGGTAGCTTGAAAATATAGCCAAGGCATCTCAAACCCGACCCATTACAGTATGGATTCTTGTGAGAGATCAGTTTCACAGAAAAACACTGAAACACTAATCCGGCAAAGTTCCACACAGCCCCAATTATTTTTTCTTCAAAGAACAAACAAAATAGACCACAAAGAAAAGCTCATCGTTCTTTAAGCTTCACCCTGTACATTTACATGTCAAACATGGTATGTATTTACAAGGCACATGTACGCATACATGAACATGAAAATGAGTATGTGCAGGCTCTATCATTCGTTTTGTCTGCGAAGCTTCATTACATTTTGCAATATTCCATTTTCGCCAACTGACTCACCTACCTATCACGTCACTGTGCTTCCGATTTGTACAACGCTCCAAAAGAGCTTCATGTACTCGCAAACTTGCCTGCAAAAAAACAATGAAACACTTTTCCGCTAACATTATTAAGGTAGGCATTCTTAGGATCATTTTTACTATCACGTTGAGGCAATTTTAAGAGGCTGTCCGCGACTCAGACGACCCTAATGCCTGTTAGCCGCGGCCAGCCAATTTTTCGACTTTCAGTTTTCGACATTCTGATAGGGGGAATAGTTGGATATACGCAAGAAACTCTCCCAAAAAAAATTTCAGCCCCTAAGACCCACTGTGGCGAGCTGTGGGGCCTTGAAACTTGAAACAGAACATGCGCTAACAGCTCAAAATCTAGAAAAAAAATTTGGATAAAAATTATCTTTTTTAGGGGCAAAAAAGTGCAAAATTTGGGTACTCCAAAAACGGTCAAAAATGCAGTTTTTTGCCAAAAAATAACTGAAGTGTGCACCCCAGGTGTAATGGTTTGATCGCACTAAGGACAGTTGACCTCCACTCTCCGAGTCCCCGGCCTCGAGCGCCGATGTGGGGATCTGCACGCTCGGCTGCGCTGTCGAGACTGAGCTTAAGGAAATTGGCAAGTTAAATTAATTAGGGTTTGGTTGTCAAAAGCGTGTTGCGTGTTGTGTGTTGTGTCTCATCTGTTAATCCACAATTCTCTTCTTCTCTTCCTTTATTCGTCGTTAGGCCACTCACACGCAATGAAACAGTTCGGGTTATCGAAGACAGAAGATAGCACAAAGACAAAGTAAGGCAAAATTAGCAGAGTTAGCAGAGTGGCCCAGAATAGAACAGAAACAACGCCTTTATGCGCAACCGCAACCAATGGTAAGAAAGTAGGTGACCACTTAATAAAAGAGTAGCCCAGCCATTCGCAAGTGCTCCACAACACGCCCCATCAGCCACACAGTTCCTAGTAGCCGAGATTGTGTTGAGGTTATAACAGGACATTACAGTATCCCCCTCCTATTCGGAGTGCCCTCACGACGATCTCAACTACGACCCCATGCAGCAGAACTGCGCATCGCTTCAACCTGCAACCGCATTTCCACTTGCTTAGCACCGTACAATCGCACATCAACAAACAACAATTGAGAAACACAAAACTCGCACATACACACGCAACCCAAATAAAGACTCAAAACGTTAGCGATCATGAAAACCAAAAAGCACAAAAACACGAATCGTAAAGATAAACACAGCTCTTTTCAATTGAGTTCTTTTAATTTTGAAGTCAATAAGCAAAAACTGGTACAAGCTCTGCAAGAAAATATACCAATCAAGCATGTTGGTTTCTATCATGCACGAAAAGTGAACCCGCTGAACTTTACGGTAAAACAAGCGGTTCAACAGCCCGTTTTCAACACATTTAGTCTTTGAAATACTTCAAAAACTTCAAAGCTCGTATTTGCATTCAAAAAGCCCGTCGTTAGCTGTGGACACTGCGACACTGGCTAGATAGCTAGCACAAGGCACTTGTGTTTTGGCGTCCTTCGGGTGTCACAGGAGCATTTTCCGCTTTGTATTGAACTAACGTTACTAAAGTGCAAAATATAATCGGGTACTGGCAAAAAAGCATAAGCACCGCAGATAGATACGCAGCTTATTTTTTCGCTTCACAAATTTCAAAGCGATGTTGCTCGGTGTGTGTTTTGCGAGTTTCAAGACTTTCATTGGCTTAGAAAAAGAAGAAAAACGAGAGACAACTGTTTTGGTTCTGGCGCAACGGGTTTTTTTATTTTGGAACGGCAGTAAGCGCTTTTTTGAGAACACGAAAAAAAGCGCCCTCATCAATGAATGCAAAATGCAGCGCATTGCTTGTGCAAAACATCGCAAATTTGACTCAGCCCGTGTCGGTCGTCTTTTCTTGCACTTTTTGCTGTTTTCCGCTTTGCTTCTTGGAACAAAACTTTTTTGTTTTTCGTTAGACGTTTTCCTTCTTGCTTTCTTTGCTGTTTATCTCCCTCTGGAAAGATATTGCGCTGGATGTAGCCTTTCGACGATCAGAATACAGTTTATAGCTTCTTTATCTTTTTGCTCAAACACATGGATCTTCGGGGTAAATATAGCATTTTTTCAAGTTTCTTTTTTGCGGACACTCACAAAATTTCGCATCCACAATGATACGTCCCAATATACTAGGTTTTTTGTTAATGGGCTTGTTGACAAGAAGACCCCGGAGACCAAATCGGAGATTTGAAAGTGAGAAAAATCGTGAAATGAAAGTCGCATTATTTGATTCTACATTCCACATGTTTTTGTCATCACAACAACATTGCATGTGCACTTCACGGCAACGGCAACTTCCTTGTTTTTTCTGTTTTCTGGACGGCACATAAAGAATCACATGTCTGTACAATATGTATGACCAAAAAAGCTTGCATTCAAAGTCGACCAAGAGATTTCTAAGCACATAATCATGTGTTTTCATGTCCTCTGTGCTTCTGTCAGCTTGTTTTGCTCCATTTCTGCAATATACATGTGTGATGAGAGAAGACGCACACAGTGAAAACGTGCAGAATTCACACTTTGCCTTATAAGATTCTCTGCGGAAATAGAAGCGCTCGTTATACGCAGTGTTGATGAGTTATTGCTGTTGAACACACCACACCGCCGGTCATCTTGTCCTCTTAGGGTGTGCACCTTGGCAAAGAAACAATACTTTTAACAATGCATGAAATCTGAACGTATACTTGTAAAGTGTTTTTTTTAACTTGGCGATAATTTTCCGGTTCAGTTTACTTCTGTGTAAACCAGGCATTTCTCCGGCACAATCAGGCAAAGACAGGATTGTGGGCTTATTCTTCAAGAGTACCCTAGTTAGCTCATCAGCACGACGCATATATGCATTGTGCATGTATGTGTATATGAAGTTCGATCGATATGTATATGTGCATATGAACAGACTTTTTCTTGTAATATGATGGTGTATGTATATGTGATAGTAGTATATACCGCGCGTTATAGTTTATTCGGATAGGCAGTATGCATATGCATGTAAGTACATTTTCGAGTTTTGTTCGCAACATAACACATAAAAAGTCTCCTTTCAAAGTTTCCTGGCAAAGCGGCGGAGAATTTTTTTCCGCGCAACGCGTGTGTGCTTTGATTGAGTTTCTGCTTCATATATACAAGTATACGCAAGCCAGAAGCTGGGGACCACTGAATATATAACTGAAATAACATAACATCTGGCATAATCGACAATGTCGAATAATAATGTTGGACATCGGACACAACGTGCTACGTATCTATCTACTGTTTGTGCTTGGTGTCTTGACACGATCCTTTCTTCGTGTTGTTTATAATAATCTAATGATCCGTATGTTCATTTTATAAAACAAAAGTTTCCGTAACAGCTCGCACATACATTGTTTTCAGCGCCGAGCAAAGAACGCAGGATTTTCACAGTAGTCACTATAACTGTGTTCCGGTAGTTTCGTATACTACAAACCCAAAATCCGACGACATACCGAGCATGTCGCGTGTAACGTAACAAGGGCGATGGTGCTCGTGATACTGGCGGGCATTGCGCACTAATGCTGTTGATTGTATGGATCGCCCGTCGCTTTTGAGATTTCTGTCGTGCGCACGACTTGAACGGGTGCCACTGATCAGGAGTTTGGATCGCCGAATCGCGTGACGACGCAAACCACCAATAACGATGCTCATAATCGGTGTGCTGTGTCATCGCCGAATAGATGATGATGCACCTGTCGTCGAGTACCGACCACTATCCGATTTATAACGTATATAATAATATAATAACAATAAAAATAATAGTATTATGTGTTGAATAATAATATATTAATATAAGTAGGATGTAAGCCGCCGATGTTGTTCTATTTGTCGCCGGAAATCGACAGTGCCGCAGAATTATTTTGTTGACCGGCAATAATCTGATACGGCGGTTAATTTGCACGACGACGTTCTTAAGATATGCTCGTTGTGATAACAATAGTTATTAGTGGTGATCGTTGCGATTGAAAAAATGCTGTGGACCCAGCCGCCGGTGGTTATAGTGGTATTAAACAGGTGTCGAAGTGATTTCGTGAACATTTTAGACAAATTCGTAATTCGTAATGAGACTGAAACTACGAATTATGACGGTAAGGGGTTTTTGTTTGTTTGTGGGTTTGTTTTCTTAAACGTTATTGTTATTGTTTATTCGCAATGTTGATTTCCTTGGCAGAGGTTTTCGTGCAAAATTCTCCACAGGTAAACTTACGTACATATTTCAACGATGTCGCCCGAAACTGTTTCCTGCTTTTTTGTTTCGGACTTCACTGCGCACTTTCGGCTTTAATAGGCGTATCGGATTTTTTGCACGATTTTTGCCGTTGGATTTCACCCGTCGCGCATTTTTTTCATATGTTGTCGATTGATCTGAGTAAACAAGTTCCTGTGTTGTGGACATCGTCTTTATTGATCATGTTATGGTTTGCATTGAAAAAGGATTCTCTTCCAACTCATTTTGTATCATGGACATAAAGCATAAAAATACCCCGTGGGCACACGCAGTTTCAGTAAGAACCGTCGGACCAAAAGCCCATCAAGTTAATGGGTGTAGTGAACGAAAAAGTGAGCATTATTTTGGAAAACAGTGTCTGCTTTTGGCGTTTCTTGTGTTTCGGGTGTTGATGAAAACTGAATAACTTAAAAAAACCCGACTACTTTTTTTGCTCTCAAAAATTGTTATTTTTTAAATAAAAAACTGATTGCACAAATGCACGTATGTAATTATCGAATCGGAAGAAATTTGTTGAAAATTGAAATAACGATTTTGACAGTACTTTCCGCTGAAAATATGTGGTGGTTTCCGCTGTTTTCTCTTTGTGGTGGTCGGATACTTTTCAAAGTGTAGATTAAAATGCGATAACTTCAAGAATGATAGAATAAAAGAGATATTCTGTGTGTGCCTTTTTTGGTATGTTTCAGTGTTTCAACTGTCAGCATATCAGAAAGTCGCAAAGAGAAAGAAACCGCACATGAGCTCGTTTCCCGTTTGTTGCAAGCGAGCATGAGCACACTATTGCTGTTTACCATGTTGACTTTCCGAGTCAACTGAAGGAACAAAGGCTTAACCACACGTTTTTTTGCAGTTCCTCTTTTCAGGACTCTGTTTTTGTTCATTGCAAATTTTGTGCCTCATTTTGAATATGTATCATCTGAAGGTGTTTTGAATTTGCATAACTGTTTTTTCTGTGCAGCTAGCTGATTGTCTACAGTTGAAATTATAGTTTGCTGATTGGTTGTCCCACATCTGTACAAACCACATTCAAAGCTCCCAGTAATTAGTCGACACAACTGCACAAATCCTGACTTGAAAACTATTGAAAAACGCATTCAAAAGTCCATATTTTTTTCTAAACTGAAACTCGGAGACGCGCTCAGTGACTGCGCCGTAAAAAAACCGCCATTTTATCACTGTTGGGTGCAGTTATGTACTTATGTATGTAAGGTTAAGGCATTGATACATGTCAACAGATGCGGTTAAAATATCGCCGTTTTTTTCAGCTCCAGTATATTTTTCTCGTTCTGTGACTTTGTATAATCACTCCCACAATGCCAGTTTCCGCTGATATCAGGGGTCGAAGTTCAGAAACAACCACATCCACCATATTTCAATTCTGTGCAATATAATAGACAAAACGAAGATAGATTTCCAGCCAGATAAACAGACGGTGGTAAAAACGGAAAAAATATGGGCACCAAGCATGAATGCTTACGCGGGCACAGGCTAATATGCGGTAAACACACCAGCCCTTACGGCGGAACCCCGTGTATCTGCCATGCCATGTGTTCACCGTAACCCTGAAACTTGATGGCGAAAATCAGTTTAAAACTCGATAAAAAATCATCAAACTGTAAAACTTTCCCGTTAAAGTTGTATTTTTTGCGATGTATTAGCTGCAAACTTGAGACCAAACAACACATATTCACATGGTCTGACGCTAAAGTAAAATACCGTATCGAGACCCGGATACGATAAGGACATGTACCGTTAAAAAACAAGAGTTTTCACGTTTCACATGGTTTCTCAGAAAGAAACCACCACATGCGCGTTTTGCTGGTTGGTTCTGTTAATGCGCGCGTTTGCTCCTGCCATGCCACTGAACCATTTTTTGAATAGATTGTCTGTAATTTGAGATGACACCGCTGGGGGCAGCAAGCAGCCACTGTTACAGGGTGGTGGCGTTGCCTGTTAAGCAGTACGCACGGTATTCATTGGTTTCTTGAACTCTGATGGAAATTTGAAATTACTCGTTACGTTATATTACCTTGCGGTTTCTGATTGCTTCTGTTTCTGAATTTGTCTGCATCAGTAGTTTTGCGGCCTTGAGAGTTGACTGAGTTGTTTTTAACATGTTCTGGATAACAACATCTGCTATTTTGAAAGAGATGCAGTCACCGTCGGAATTTTTTTTTTAAACTTTGAGTAGGATTGAAACCCAAGTCTCTGGACTGTGGTAAACGCGACTCCGCAAACCTTTTGTAGGGTACCTGGTTGATGGGCTGCATTTGAACGTTAGACCCGTTATGGTACACCCTGTACACTGAAACACAATAAGCCAAAGTTTATTCGTTTCAGCTTACACTTTCATCGTGTTTCGCTCCTGTTAATATATCGGTTATTGAGCAAGAGTTTTTCAGTTGCGTATTATTCGCGTTTCTTTAATACGGTGCATGATATTATTTAGCCGCTTTAGCTTACACCAAGCTGCTAGAATTAGTTATATGCAGAACCTTTGCGAAAGTTCACATACCGTACATTATAAATTTGATTTTTTAAATTTATTTTCATGTGTAAACTATGGACACAAGCAAGCGCGCCGCCGAAAACGGGCTCCTAAACCTAAAAAGACTGTGATCTTCATGCCCGCCCGCGCTTTCATGCGCTGTTTCAAACAGAAAAATGAATGTACTACATTTTACACTCACATTTTCTACCACCTATACAGGTTTGTCCTGATCTGCATCAGTTTCCGTCACGTAATTTTAGTTTTTTTTCAGTAAATTTCCTTGGACAAATACGTTCAATCAAGCTCTTTTCATATGTTCTGTTGTTAATCACGGAGTGAGCGTGAGCTGCATATTGTATGTGAACATTAATGAAAATGTCTTCCGTGTCATTTTCACATCTACCCATCATGTACAAAGGTAGTTTTGTTCACGTGGCTTCATTTTCATTGTTCAACAAAGTGTTTTGCAGTTTTTTATGTACCTGTGTACGCGTTCGCTTATTTTTAAAATCCAAAATTTTAATACTTCTTGTTTGTACAGCTGTTATGTGACCATCAACAACACACGCACAGAAAGCTCAGGTTTTCATGTGGGGATTTGCTTGAGCCAACTGCGTGTTCAAACAGCCAATTTCCAAGTAAACATAAAATATACTGCGTGTTTTTATCTTGGAGGTCGTTGAAGTAACCTGAACTGTCTTTGGTTAACATAGCCCTTTTTGACCACATTTACATAGCTGAACGCCAGTCCTCCAGCCGCGCACCTAATTTTTCTTGTACAGCAATCACATCAGAAAAATCACCGTTTTTTTTCGTCATCTCATTTCCAGACGAGCATGGGCAACGCAGCTGCGAGCGGGTGCACCGGGCGGCGCACGGCGCGACTGATGTGCAACCGGGGCACTGCTGATGAGCGGGATGATGTCGAAGGTTGGTGCAGTGTTGAAGCAAATTGAGCGTTCGTTTTTTGGAAACATGTATCTGGTGTTTTTTGGTTTGTTGATGTTGTTTGCTATGTCATGTGTGTGATGTTAATCATGTTTATCGAAACATGAATAATGTTCCATGGCGTTTGCCGTAAGACAGCCGATCGTTTTACAAATCAATAAGACACAAACCAGATCACGCAAGACAAAAGCATAAACTTTTTGATCATGTTTGTGAAATCAGCAATCTAAAATCGGTTGCAAACCAGAACGCTTGGACACCCTGTCCTCATCCAGTCAACCACGATTGTCATCGTTTTCTTGCTTTTTTTCTGCCAGGCCTCGACGGCCAGCAGGCGTCAACCTCCTCAAACGGCCTGCACCAGAAACCGGTGACCTCTAGTGATTTCGACATCATTCGTTCGATTGGACGCGGCAATTTCGGCAAGGTTGGATTGTTTTTAGGGTTGTGTTTGTATGTAGCTAGCGTGCAACTGGAAGACGAGTGTACAATTTTCAAAGCGGAATCAATGACGTCATCTTGGTCGGACACGCTCTGTTGAATACTCTATATCTTGTTTCGCCCTATTTATTCGAACGTCGTCAGACCGAAAAGGCACGTCATACGCGCTAAAAGATGTGCTTGCCATACCCTGACATTCAGTTTTTCGTTGGGCCCGTCACCGTGAAAGGCACAGGCGAACGGAACGGGTAAACCAAACTGAACTTCTGTGTCGGTGACCGGTGAATTTCATTTTAAGGAAATAAACGGCGCCATTTCGGTCGGACACGTTCTACAGTATGTTTGTGTAAACCTGTCACCTAGCAAAACACAGATAGCGAAAGAAAAGGAAAAACGGGATCGGAGTTGCAAGAAAATGTATTTAGCCAGAAATTGGCGTGTTTCAGTTCTACAAGCACTTGTTCTTCTCACTGAAATTCAAAGTTTCGCATATCGGTCTGATTCTGCGACAAACAAAGTGACAGGTTTAAACAAGCATAACATGACAGACCGGCAAACATGCCACAACAAAAGCCGGCAATACGCGAGTGCTTCACGATCGCACGATCAAACCGAGTAAATGCGAGAGCCACTGTCTGCACACCCAACCTAAGGTCTGCATCGTGCACATGCGCAAACGGCGGCCGTGCCTGCAGACGGCGACGACGCACATCGGCCTTGCGCAGCGGCGCCTGTTCGCGATGAAGTACGTGAACAAACTGAAGTGCCTGCAGCAGGACGCGTTCGCGAACGTGCAGCGCGAGGTCGGCATGCTGAACGAGCTGCATCACCCGTTCCTCGTCAACCTCTGGTACACGTTCCAGGACGCCGAGGACATGGTGATGGTCTCCGATCTGCTGCTTGGTGGTGACCTCCGCTATCACCTGAATCAACAGGGACGCTTCGCGGAGGACCGGTGCGTCGCGGACGGCTGCAGCTTCGTTTGTTTTTGGGGGGGCCGAGGGAGGGGGGTCGTGTATAGTAGAAAGCACGTTCGAAGAGAAAACACGTCCGAAGAGAAAACAAGTCCGAAGGCAGTAACAGGTCCGATCGGGAAATAACGCCTGAGGAGAAAACACGTCCGAAGGGAAAACACGTACGTACGAGAAAACACGTCCGAAGCGAAAACACCATCGAACAGAAAACACGTCCGAAGGAGGTAACAGGTCCGATGGGAAATTACGTCCGACCAGAAAACACGTCCGAAGGGTATGGGAAACACGCACGACGAGGAGGCGGACGAAATTGCAACATGACGCACAACGGTACCGTTTTTTGCTTTCATTTTCAGTGTCAAAATGTACGCGTGCGAAGTTGCGTTAGCGCTCGACTACCTACAACGGAAACGGGTCATTCATCGTGACATAAAGCCGGAGAACATTTTATTGGACGATGCGGGACACGCGCATGTTGCTGATTTTAACGTCGCCGTGCATCTGGATCATGATAGCGCGCCGAACACGCTGACTGGTTTGATAAATTCGTGTTTTTTTCGTCAAAATTGCTCAACGGGGCCTTATAGAAGAATGTATGGGCTTTCTTTTGGCACCAATGTCATAACTTGGGGCCGTGGAAGAATTGAGTTGTTGGGCACGCCAAAACCCGAAAAAATCGTTTTTCTGATTGACAAAAAAAGGCCAAAAATTGACAAAAAAATCGGCCAAAATCTAAATTTGCCTGTAGCGTAGAGTTTGAGTTTTGCCCTAAAAGTTGGTATGCGTAATAAGTACCCTTAGTAGGTTGGTTTGGGCACAAAAACTCGAAATATGAAAATTCAGCCATGGGCCAGGAGTCCTGACCAGGACTTGTATCGCCCTTATATGCAACACGTCTCAAAATAATCGCAATGTTGAACTCGGAAATATAAGCGGAAGTTTGAGTATTGGTTTGAGCACGTGAGTTCACCGGAGAGATCATATATTCATGTTCTTCACTTGAAGTGAGTTCTCCTGACTGGAAAAAAAACTTCACAAATCAAATTCCCAAATTTCTGAGATAATTCGTTCAATCTAACTTTTACAAGAAAACCAACGTTCGAACACGCAGGCACCCGGCCGTACATGGCGCCGGAGGTGTACGGCGCGGCACTGCGCGAGTGCCTCTGCTATTCGTACGCCGTCGACTGGTGGTCGCTCGGTATCTGCGTTTACGAAATGCTACGCGGCATACCGCCGTTTGGTCTGACCAACAACACCATTGATCAGCGGTCGGTGTGTTGCGTATTAGTCGTTGTTGTTGTTGTTGTTGTTGTTGTTGTTGTTGTTGTTGTTGTTGTTGTTGTTGTTGTTGTTATGTTAGCAAAATTGTTGAAGGTGATTTGGAAAAAACGGAAAGAGTGTTGCGGAAATTTCTCGGTATTTTCGAATGAAAGTGCCTGCCTGAAGATCGTGTATGTGCGTGTGTGTGCGTTTGTTCTCTTTTCGGGGAGCTTGCACAACAGAACCCACTGGCACGCACGCTTGCTGGTCTGTTTGTCTACGGGTAACTGTACGGTGTATTCAAGATTAACAACAAGAAAACACGAGTTGAAAAGTTATTTTCAGACAAGGACATTTAGTTGCTTTCGCTGGTTAGACTGTAATTTTGTCTTTACCTAATCAGTGCACAGAATTTTCTTTTCAAATGCAATCAATCACGACAATCACAATTTCGTTCCAGTTACCTCTACAACCTGCTGCTTAATGTGCGACCTGCCATTCCGGTCGACTGGTGCCATGAAATGGCCTCATTTGTGCAAGGTCTCATTTGTGTGCAACCGTCGAAACGCATCCGAAACATTGCCTCCCTTCGCGAGCATCCCTATATGGCGAGAATCAAGTTTCAGGTAAAAACAGCGTTTGCGTGAAATTTTCGCTAGTGGGTTTGTGGGGAAAATACGGTTGTAACTTCAAAATTGCTCAAATCAGCATCACACACACACAAACTGAAATTTGCCCGTATGTTTGTTGGTGACTGTGCAACATTGTGCTGATGTGCATTTTGAAGCTGATGCGACTCATGCGCTGGGTTTGCGTTTGGAATTTGATGCAATAATCATTTTGATACTTGTACAACATGCAGTCATTTTATCGGTTTATGCAGTCATTTTGTGCGGTTCTTGAATTACCAAATCGTTTTCAAGCTCTGGAACTAAAGATAAACAGCATACCGACGCACAGGCACTATTCTGTTGAAAGCCAAACGAATCGTTCGGCCTAAAAAAACTGCAAGACTCTCACAATAAAAAAACCACCTCAACAACCTTGACCAGGACGTGCTGAACAAGAAGATGGCACCAGTGTTCCAGCCACGCACCGACACACTGAACTGCGACCCCACCTACGAACTCGAGGAAGTCTTAATCGAATCGAAGCCGATCCACCAGAAACGCAAACGTCTCCTATCCGGTCGAACGAACAATCCAAGCAACGCCAGCGGCAACCCAAACGACTTCACCGAAGCGTGGAAGCACCTCGACGAGCGGACACAGCAACGCCTGAAGGCGATCAGTGCTCGGTTTCCGACGTTGAACCGCGAGCGGCTACTGTGCGACCACGAACAACAGCTGCAACGACTGAAGGAGCAGCACGGCCTGATTGACGAACAGAAGAGAGAGGAGAAGAAACCGGACGCGGCCGCCGGTGGTGAGAAACGTTTTGAAATTTTTTTTTCTGTCGGACTTTTTTTGCTTTTGTTTTTTGTTCTAGTTCTGCGACTGAAACGACAGCGCATCAGTTGCAAACTGTACGCCGCAGTATTCAATTGCAACTCAGTGTTCAGCTTTGTTGTTGCTGAACTGTCTGCCTGCGCGTCAATCTAACCGTAACTTGAATTGTCGCCACATTTTCTCACATTTTCTAAAAAAATGGCGCGCACAATCCATCCAAGCATCAAGCCCCGTTAATAATAATAATAATCAGCATCTAGAGAACCGGAATCAAACTAATCACAAAGCCCTTGATTATATTGGAGCAAAAAACAGCAGCAACACCAATGAAACAATTCCAGGCAGCACCAGTACGGGCACGACGGACATTTACATCATCGGCAACTTGTCCGGCATGCCGGTGAACCAGAAAAACCAGTCAAAGTTCCGGCTGAAAACGCTGTTCCACCGAAACAAGCAGCCGACGCCGGCGCAGACGGCGAAACAGAAAGCCGCTGCGTACGCGGCGAAATACGAGCAGAACATGTCGAATAAGAACAAGAAGGGACACAAAGAATGAATGGATGCGACTTGTTATCACTCGAAATTTGAAGATGGAGCGGGGCGTTGTTTTTTTCCTCCAATTCTGGATCCCTGGTGAGCACGACGACTGTGATAAGAATGGAACAAAGCAATCGTCTGTATTTATTTACTTGCATTTTTCAGAGATTTGAGAAATCATATGCAGAAGAACTGTGGTTTCGATTGTGTAACTGTCAACCTCTGATTGGTTGCATTTCGAAATGCGACGCGCTGATTCGCTCGGCAGCCAATCAAATTCAATGTTGACCTTTGACTGAGCTATATAGTTAAATCCGTTTTGCAGTTTCATTGTATGTACATTGTTATTTTCAAACCGTGTCGTTTTTGCATTCCACTTAATTGTTACATCCAAACACGCATTCCATGTTTTTCTGTGAAAATTTTAAGCGAAATTTCTGTATTGTTGTTGCGTTTCCTTTGTCAACGACACGTTCTTCAGACGAGGTGCTGCACGCTTTTGTTATTCTTGTCTTTTTGGTTACTTGAAAACTGATGAGCAAAAAATGTTGAAAGAAAAACAACACAGCGAACTCATTCTTGTCGTTTGCTTGTTTGCTTTTTTCTAAAAATGGAGATAAACTTATTTGGCTTGTTGTTGTTTGTTCGGCTTTTCATTTGCACTATTATTGGCTTGGTAAAATCATGAATGACAAAATTAGCAATGTCAAGCACGTGCAGTTCCATTTTGAAACAGTCTCAAACTGAAAAAAAGTACGACTAGCACCGGAAAACTGAGCAAAGAAAACACTATCCAAGCAAAAAAATTATCGTAATTTACAGTCAGGTGTTTATGAACGCCACATTTGAGTACCGTCTGTTCACCAAAACCTGACGGGCTCACAATGCCATCTGTTGTATCTGACGCCCAAACATCTCTCAAAAAACCTATCAAAAACAACCAACCTGGCAAACATGCCACAAGAAGCTACAGTCGAACTCTAAATTACAGGCAAGAAGCGAATCGGTTGGTGATCACGTGATGCTTCTGCGCGCTCCACCTCCACAGCAATGCGTGCACAGAACGCATGACCACCAACCAATCAGCTGATAGCCTATGATTTAATAATAGAGTTATCGACCGTATCAAAAAAAATTCAAAAAACCGCTCTAGTCCAACTCCTCCGACCAGTCAAACAGCACCGGGTCCTTGTTTCTGCGGTCCGCCGAAAAATCGTCGCCTTCAATATCGCTGATCGTCTGAAAGAAATAGGCCAACGAGCAGCGCACCCGGAATGGAAAGTGCTTCTTGAAGTCGCCGTCGTCCGTGTACGCCCACGAGAGGCGGTGCCAGCCGAGCTGACGGCAGACTGCACGATTGCGCATGAACACCGCCTTGTAGTAGTCCTTGGCGCCCTGCGGTCGCACATGATGGCGGCGTGGTTTTTTGAAAATGATGTTGTTTTGCGACGGGTGTTTTTTTCAATGACTTGGTCACTTCACTGACTCCACCGCACTGGTTCCATCCAGATACAGAGACCCGATGGTACGAGGCAACGATGGTTACGTTCGTAAAATCAGGAAAAAACCGGTGCAAAACAAAGAAAACCGTTTTTACTGCCTCGATTCGTTGGGGTGAATGGAATGGGCGGCTGAGCGTCCCTTGGTACCAGGCCCATGCCCTTGCTACGGGTGGAAACAGGGACAGGACAGCCACTGTAACCATTGCCCTCTAGAAATCTAGAACCGCCCATAAATATCTAGCTCCTCAGGTTGCGTTCAAGTGGCTAAATGCCCGAAGGACAGCGAAGCCAAAACGTCCAAACATGCCAATCTTTGGTCGATCAACCATCACAGATTTCACAAACACATACACACACTGTCTCGGAGCTGGGGATTCGATAATCGAAAACGGAAACGAGAGAAAACACAACAAAACACGCCCCCCCGCCACCTGCAAATGCGTGCCGCTGACGACGCAGGTGTTCGCCATCGCGTCCGATTCGTTCTCGACGGCCGCGAAATCGCGACAGAACGCGGCGCCGGCCACGAGAAACGTCCAGGCGGCCGCGTACAGCGTGTAGCGTCGCCAGCGGCTCCACCGGACGAACGTGTCGAACTGATAGTTGACGCCGAGCACTGCGAGCAGCGCGCACGACGGAAAGATCGTCTCGTAGAAGATCTCGTACAGCCGCAGCCAGCGTTCGTCGTGGCGCAGTGACGACTGGACGACGAAGCGACGTGCGGCGTCCGTCATGACGAACAGCCGCGCGAGGCGTTCGCTTAGGGCGACCGTCTGGCGAGAGGTTGCATCGACGAACGTGCTGCCTGCGTGGAAGGCGGTGAAACGCAGAAAAACGTACAAGTTTTATTGGCTCCGTCAGTGAATTTCGGTGGCGAGTTGTTGTTGTTGTTGTTCGTTGCTGTTACTGCGCAAAGAGTCGCACCAATTTGGCGTCACAAAGACAAATGGTATTCGAAGTTTCTCAGTCCACGAGTAAGAGACCCGGCATTTCGTGACACAAGTTCATGATTCAGCGTTCTTGATTGTCAAGGACACAATTGCAACAACAAAAATGAAGGTAATGAAATAAAGTTCGCAAACGTTCTTTTTCAACAACGTTCCTTGACGATCAGGGACGTTCACCGCAATAATTCGTGTCGAGACCACATACAGCAGCTACCGTACTCCAGCGGCGCACAGTAACATTGGTGCTAGAGACAATCCATTTCTCACCCAACGTTTCGCGGACCTCCTCCGTTGTTTTGCAGAACAACACTCGCGGCAGAATAACTTGAATGCCGTGACTGCCCGCCCCGGACACGATCGGCTCAATTGACGTGGAGGACATGTAGCACTGGACGTTCGGCAGCGCATGCGGGTCGGTGCCTTCTGCAAATGTGTAAAGGCCTCGGGTGAACACCGGGCACTTTCATTGTTCATGCTGCATGATCTCGACTGTCTTGTCTCTATTAGTCGAACGCTAAATTATAGGGAATCCGCTGATTGGTTGGTGAACGTGAAATTCGTGAACTTTCTCAAAAGTCGAAGTTCCAACATCAACGAGGGAAACAGTAAGGAAAAAACGCACCAAAATACACTTTCCCCTCGCGCACTCGATTCGCTTCAAGCGTGTGCATCCATTCCTGAAAAAAACAACAACAAACAATCAATTTTAGTCGTCACTCGTCACACTCACCAGCGCTGTTGTAAGATATGATCTTTTATTTTGCTCCGAATACACAATGCGCGCATAGATAGGTGAACAGTTTCTTGCATGACGCGGGAATGCGAAATTGGCAAACTGATACGAGTCCCATAAACAGGGCCAAGTCACTTGGCGATTTTGTATTGCCACATAACGATTGAAACTAGTTTCCGTTCTACGTCTGCACACGCATTCAGTCGCAGAATCTGAAGAATTGATAATAATATCGTGCAAGAAAAGATATGAGCGCATGTTCGAGTGACTGTGTGCAACATTGCACTTTGTTTATTTCACAAAAAAAGAGCCACAGTGTCATCGTCTTCAGAAAGTTGAAAAAGAAAGTAAATCCCCCCCCCCCCACAACCTGCAACACCAGCTGCGCCACTTCATCCGGTGGCTTTGCGTATTCGGGCGTCTTCCACACCTCCCACCAACGGCGACGTTCCGAGACGCACTGAGAATCGCTCTGGTCTCCATTTTTAGACGACTGAAGTGAACGAAATTATTGAATTCGTTTTTGCACAAGCAAGCAATCAACAGCTCCTGCCCTGCGACGTTTTTTGCGACACAGACACACTGTGATTCATTCATCCGACGAAACCGGGCCGACGTGCGAAAGAAATTTTCGTGTCATAAAAATTAGCGCGACAATTCGAAATGACTCGTATCGTAGCTCCGTGACTCGTCACTTGGCAATTTTGAATCGCCGCGTCAAGCGTGTGACGTTGCTGTTCCATGATAAGTTATGCAATCACCGCTGATTGGCCGCAAACGCAGCGAATCGCCGATTGGTCCAACCAGCATCACGCCGCCAATCAACACGCCAGATCAGATTTAGAATAGCGAGAAAAACTGGTCTCACAGTTGTTCACTGTTGCAGAACCAGAAAAAAAAACAAACGCGATAACAGCCAGACCACACGATCAGCGTATCGCCATCTCAGTCGTCTCGACTCCCACTTCACGAGATTGATATACGAAGTGAACGGAACGACGACGGCGACGCCGAAACAGAACCAGCGCACTTTCGACTTTCGCGCCGCCCAGTATTCGTCAAAGTGCTCGAAAAAACTGCAAAACGGAAAATTGCTGTTGCTGTTTTGAAAAGAAAACCTGGTCTTGAACAGCGTGCTTTGTTTTGCAGAACGAATCTGTGTCGTCTCCCTGAGGCCCGTTTGCAGTCGCAACTCAATAATAACATATCCAGCTGGCTGATTGGTTGGTGATCACCTGATTCTGTGTGCAATCTGTGCAAACCAATCTCTGCCTCCTCATCAATCCAATCAGCTAGTTGGATATGTTATAGAGTTTAGACTGTACATGGATTCGCTGTCAGCGTGCGGCTGATCGGCTGTATGAACCAATCAACTGTGGTGCGACCAATCAACCCGTCAGCGATGGGGTTGTTCAGTGCACCAGCGCTCGTTCTGAAGGCGGTCGACAAAGAATATCGCAGTTTGTTACGTACAGCACTATGTAACTCCGAAAAGTAACGAGCAAAAAACGAATTTTGAGAAAAATCTGAAAGACCGTTCAAGTCGCACAGCGAGGCTGTGCGTGGCCACGGCAGGGTCGCCAGTGCCTTTGCGCGTGGTCGTCTCAGCCGGTTTACAAGGCGACGGGAAACGCCGTTGAATCACCATGTTGTGGTTCTGTTCTGTTGAATTTCGTGAAATCCAGCGCGCTGATTATTGGCTGCTGTTACAATGTATATCGGTGTGGCGACCAATCAACGGTTGGAATTGTGATGAATTTTCGTTAAAATGAATTCCGGTTGTGGCTAACCGAAATCCAAGAAAAATGTGACAGAAAAACGCACATTTGCGCATAAAAAACAGTCACTCATAGAGTAACCGCTCAATATTTCAATCGTGAAATGAATTTCAACATGAGTTGTTATCTATTATTGAAAGGACACCAAGCTTTCGATCATCATATTTTATTTTCGCTCCTTGTAAATGATCATTCAAATATTCTTCCAGGAACTGTCCGAAAAAAGACTGTGAACCTACAAATTACAAAATAAGAAAAACATACACACTCTATAAAAAACAATAGAACCATGTGAAAAATATCGACAGCCATCATTGTGATAATATAAAAACCGGTGTCAAGCCTGTTCAAGCGTGTCACATTCAAGGCCACAGAAAACGAAAATATATCGCCAACAAGTAGAAAGTGGTGAGGAAAATGTGGAAAACAAACTTGGACAGAAAGAAGACACTGACGCGACGCAGTTAGACGAAACACAGGGAAGCTTGTTTTGTTCGAGCGGAGCTGAATTTACACAGGAATTAGTTACACTTGTTGGGCCAACTGAAATCGTGCAACTGTTAGAGAGTTACAATGCTGGTTTTTGAGATTTTGATTGCATGGTTTGGGTGCTGCACAACGGAAACCTAATGTTGCAGTAAAAAAAGTTCAAACGCAACATGTTGATTGGTTGCAGCAGTCATTATAAGTGAACCAATAAGCACGTTCAGTGAATCGCTCAAAACAATCAATCAGCTGGACAAAAACGGATTCAGAAATAAAGAAGCAAAACGGAAAGTTAAGCACAACTATAACAATGCTAAAAGCAGACCAAAACCTGCAAACTTGTCTGAAAACTGAAAACTTACGCAGCGTGTAAACAACACAGCCACTCAAACACACTGGCACACACGCACGCGGCGGCAACGCACTTGTGCCGGTGTGTTTGATGCGGCTGAGCGCAAACCAAACAACAACACACATTCGCAAGCACACTCAATCGACAGTCAAACTGTCCGCTGAATCCTAGACAACCCGCTGATTGGCTGCATTTGAATTGCGCTACACTGATTCGCTCCACCACCAACAAGCGCACGGCGGCCAGCCAAACTCGTGCAAGTTTTACTCTTGCACCGCGTCGCGAACTGTGCCGGTCACTCGCGTTCGTCCAACATCGCGTTGACGTGTCGATGATGGCGACTGAAAATGCGTCGAAAATAGTTGTGCGGCTGCGTCAGCGTCACATTCGTGTAGTAATTGAAATACGCCCTCGGGTGGCCGCTTTGATCGGTGCCGAAACTGACACTCGGCTCGTAGTCGGTCGTGTAGTTCGTGGTGATCTCGCTGCTGAAGTTGTTCTCGTCGCCGTCGTCGTTGGAGCTGAGAGAAAAATTTGACTTTTTTTCTGAATGCAAGCAGCGCGCGCAAATGGGTGCCGCTGTTTCTGTATGTGTATCGCGTCAGAATGACAAGTTTCACTGGTGATAACTTCTCGGTCACAAAGCAATGGCGTTTTTACAGGCATATGAATGAGCCTTTAATAATAGCGAGTTTCTGAAATCGAATGGAATCAATAAACTCTTGTCAAAAAAATTCACAAAAAAAAACAAAAGCAAACAAACAAAACAACGCCGCGAAAGCCTCACAACAATATCACGCCGCGATAGACGGTCGGGCGCAGACAGCGCGGCTCGGTCGTGTGCAACACCTCGCAGACGGAGTACACGTCCGGCTTGTATTTCATCTGTCGTGTGACGCCGCTGAGTCGCATCTGCTTCTCAATGTGGAACACGTCGGGGTCACCGATGTCGTTCACCAGCGACGGCTGCACCACCGCTGCGCACGTGTCGTTGTGCACGCTGATCGAGCGCCCGTCCACCGTTCGTTTGAAGCGAATCGCTGCAATTCGGTGTGTGGTGTCACTCTTGTTGTTCTCAATTTGCAATTCGATTTCGCGTTCAAAGGCGGTACGGTAACAACAACGACCAAAAAACAGTCACAGAATCTCCCCGGAATACGCAGTGACGACACTTGTTGTTGATGTTCTGTTGCAGTTGCAACACTTGCAACGCGCATGAATCAGCTCGCTGTTGCGTCCGAGAGCTGCATTGCAACCGTGGCTCTGCTTTTCCTGCAAGCTCCGCCACATTGGTACACACACGCGTTTTAACGCCCGCTGCAATGGCGGATGCCACGCAATGATTCGAACGAGCACCGTTTCCGACAGAGGCAAGCACCATAACTCACAGAAGTTTTTTTCGTTTTTCTTGTGGTAAATTATGCTGAGTTTTGCGTTTTCTGTTCTATTATTTGTTCAAAACTGGATTATTACGGGTGTGGCTTCAAAAGGTGCTACGAATTTCTTCCATACCCAGCAAAAACGATAGATAGAGGTATACGATCACTATAGAATGAAATTCGACACGAAAAATATGTTTCACTTGTTAATTGCGAGATATCGGAAACCCCGAAACGAAAACTCGAAAAAATGGCGTGCGTTCATTTGCGTCCCGTTATTTCCAGCTCACCCAACCCCCCCCCCCCCCCCCCCACTCACTCACATCGCGCCGGACTGCACGAGAGCGGGCCCATCAAAAAACTGCGCACCAGCATGCGCCACGTGGCGTCGTCGCGTCTTTCACCGATCTCCGCCTGCTCCTTGTCCTCGATGTCTTCGTAGATCGTCCAGTGACCACCCTCGATTCCGTGTTTCCTGCCTGGAAACGGAAAAAAATTCGTTTTTAGTTTGCTTGAAAGCACTTCTCAACCGTTTTTAAAGCAAATAGTCGACCAGATAGACACGAATTCGGTGCTTATAGAGTAAACTGCGTTTATCACGAGCGCATGGGCGAAACTAGAGCGTCGGTTGCAACATCCTGTTATGGATAATGTCTCTTTTTAATGGACGCTCCGGGTTCGCCTGAACACACAAAATTGAATTGAGATACAAAATACAAAATAAAATAACTAAATTGCGAAACGCAGTTTACTGGCGTAAACAGTAAACACGCTCGGTTATCAGTGATGTTGCACAGTCACACAAAAACAAACACACAGAGACACACGCACAGGCGCGCTGCTGTGACATCGCATCATTCGCATCGCATGTGTGCGTGCCTGTGCAACATCACTGCAACATGACAGTGCACTGCACGGCCCAGCAACGTCCGACTATACCAAAAAAACCCGCGCGCACCCAATGCGGACAGCGTCTCATGCGTCAGCATCGTCTGCCGCCCGTGCAGCTCGCACAACTGCTCAAACTCCTTTTTCGCCACACGAAGCGAGTTCTCGCGCATTCGAATGCGATTGCACATCTCCGACAGTTCGTACGGTGCGTTTTCGTTGGCGCTCGTCGACATCCACGAGCCGGCTTGATCGCACAGACGAATGTTGAGCGAATGTCGCTGAACGCTCGACGGGGTGAACTCGAAGAACAACGAGGCGGGGGTGCGTCGGTGCGGCGACGGATGGCTGCCTTTCAACTCCGCTCTGATCCAACAGCGCAGCTGTGATCTTGTGCGCTTGGTGGATTCTGGAAAGGAAGAAAATGGTTTCTCAGGTTGATCGTACTGTACCGGAAGTCCTGTCAATCGCAGATTACAACTGTATCATTGAGCTTGGTGGTTTATCGTCAGAAAACCGCTCTGGGTAGAATAAATTGAAATCAAGACATACATTTTGGAATGACAAAAATTCTTACACACCACACCGATAATTGTTGACTGAAACAACAAGCTGGTTGCTGATTGAAAAAGCTTTCGTCATTCATTCTTCGGCAGAACGAAACGAAAGTCGTCTGACGTTCCTGTCAGATCCAGATGATCAAAAACTGCGGAAACTGTTCTCCAACGTCTGATTGCTCCGAAAATGGCACATGCAATCAACCAACATCACAAGCGTCTTTCAAAACACTGAATTAAAAAAATTACCCATATCAATGGCCATATCATCAATCGACCTTGACGACGACGACGGCGCTTCACGATTCCAATCCCCCGAATTCCAAAAACACGCCACGTTCCGCGTGCTCACACAATCGCACAAGCGGCTGATCTGCAAACGCTCAAAGTGGATCGGCGACAGTCGACACGAATCCAGCCATTTGTACAGATCGAATATCGTCAAATCTTCTTTCAGGTACATGTCCGCTGACCACGATGATGAGTCGGCGGCGACGTCAAATCGAATCGCCGCCATCGATGGATGGATGGATTGATTTGGATTTGTAATATGTTTTTTTGTCGAATGCGGCAACGGACGGACTAAGCTGGAGCGGAAGTGTTGGCTGCAAAAAAAAGTGAGCAACAATTGCCCGTGGCCGTGTGGGTGGGCCATCTCAGTTCAGTGTATCAACATAAATATGAATCATAGGCTGTCCTAGTTTAGTGTATCAACTTAAATATGAACCGTGGGCTGTCCTAGGGTTGTTAAACAAAAATCAAATTTTTTTTTAAAGTGATTAAAAAAAACAAAAATGCCGATTAAAAAAAAAAATTCGAAAATTTTTCCTCTAATATGCTCTGAAAACCTCAATTTTGGCACAATTTTTCGAAAGTTCAACAAAAATTTTCTTTGATATTACCTCGTAAAACCTTTAGCAGTCGATTTTGGACCGTTTTACCGACTGATTTCAGGCTTATACCAGTAGCGAAAGCGGGACCTCGGGTGAGGGGGGGGGGGGGTGTTTGCCTAATTTAAGAGGGGGGGGGTCAGGTGCCTACTCGGGGAGGGGGGGGGGTGCACGGGCAGCAAATTTTCCTGAGGGGGGGTGCACTGGCAGAAAAATTTCGTGAGGGGGGGGGGGTGCACGGGATCGCACGGGTAATACCAAATTTTTGCCTCAGAAAAACACAGAAATTCTTGTAAGATACAGAATATTTTGTGAAAACAAGCTGCTTGTTTGGTCAGAAACAACAAAATCTATGCAGGGACAGACACAAACGTCAAGAAAAATGCAAAAATAACGGTATTTTTGGAAAAAATTGAGATGAGATTGACCACCTTGAGGGGGGGGGGTGCGATCCCGTGTTTTATCGCGGAGGGGGGTGGGGGGGAGTCTAGTACCCGTGTCGAGGTAAAGGGGGGGAGGGGGGGTACACGGGTATCTGCCCGTGCACGGGCAGGATTTTCGGCTGAGGGGGGGTCCACCACCCACCCCCCACCCCCCCCCCCCGCACTTTCGCTACTGGGCTTATACAACATTTGCAATGAAGTTTTTGAGCGTCCCAAAGGTTGGCTTACCATTTCCGATGCAGATAAGCTGACGATTCGCCTCGCAATCTAAATTTGAGCGTCCAAGCCATAGTTGTTCTAGGGGGGGGGGCCTGGGGGGGCCGCCCCCCCCCAAAAAATTGTCGAATCTATCTCTATCAAACAGGTTTTTTCGGCTCAGCTATTATCTGTCTGAAAAATTTTCTCAGCCAGCTATCTATCTGAAAATTTTTGTCTTCGAGGACATAAAATGAGTCAATTTTTGAGCAAAATTGACCATTTTTGCTCGTAATTCTTAAAAATTTCGCTAATTTCAGGTAAAATACGCGCTTATACTTGATTTTTAGTGTATTTTTAGCATTATTTTGCTGTTTTTATAGCTTTTTATTGTTTTAGCTATCTATCTATCAAATTTCAAAATTTTGACCGGCCCCCCCCCAAAGTCACATGGCCCCCCCCCCCGCGGCCCCCCCAAAATTTTCCAGCTATCTATCGATCTGGAAAATTTGCTCCAGCTATCTATATCGGCCCCCCCCCCAACCCCTCGGCTCTGGAACAACTATGGTCCAAGCTGCTCCGTTTGCAATCGTTACGTTGTCTGGTTGCCGTTTCGTGTCCTGCCGTCGCGACACATCATCAGATTTGATCGAATTTCAAGCCGGTATGTGTATTTATTTTCACTTGGGCTGGGGACAATAAGTGACGTTTTGGGGGTCAAAACACTAGAAGAGGCATGGTAACGGTTTGGAAAAGCGGTAATTGAGGTCACCAAAACAAAATCTCCAAAGTTCCGCCACACGGGAGTCATTCCGGAGGCGCTTGCACATCATATGTGGTTCTTCGAACTCCCTGATTGATTTAGCACAACTTTGATTTTTGAAATTTAAAAAAAAAAATTTTTTCTTTAAAAAAAATTTTTCTTAAAAAAAAAATAAAAATGACGATTTTTGTTTTTTTTAACAACCCTAGGCTATCCTGACCTAGTTTATAATATTTTGAAAATCTCCAAAAATTCAACGTCAGAAACCTCGTCATAACACTTGCAACAATTTCAGTCATAAAAACAGTCATTTAATAAACGACCAAAAACAATTTTCAAATTGATTTCCACGCAAACCACCCACTCAGAAACACACGCAAAAAAGACGTTGATGATGTTCACGCAATCCAAAAAAATAGTTCGTGAGTTACTCAGTCTTGCTGTGTAAAACATATGTTTTAAAACAAGTTGGCGGTTGTGTGGCATATGCGGTAGTCAAAATGTAATAGCGTTAAAACAGAGAACGAAGCAGACAGTTGTTCAGTTTCGTGTTGCCGAAAACTATGAGAACGCGCAAAACAAGCCATTGTGTTGTTGTTGGTGTAACTGCGGTAATGTGAAACACTTCCAAAAAGAAGTTGAAAGCAAAAACATGTCTACCGCACTGCGCGCAACGGACGGATACTTTCTGGAGCGCTTGTTTCTTTTTGGTGTAAACCCCAACGTGTACTTATCACCTGTAGCTCAAATTTTGTGAAACCTGAAAGCTCAAGTTTTGTTTTCCTCTGTTTTTCTATTTTTTCAAACCTATTCACAATTTCAGACATTCTCGCAAAACCATGAACCCCTCGATGAAAGTCACATCAAGCGTCGTCGCAGTAATCGTAGCCACAATTGTCACGATTCAACTGATCACAACAACAAACAATGAAAACAACAATAATGGCCAACAAAAATCCTCCAATGTCACTACCACCGCCACCACCAACCGCCCACAGCCCGCACTGAACGCCGCCCGTCATCAGAGCTGCGTGCGGCGGTACAAAACGAAGCATCCCGGTTTGGCGGGTCGATTCGATGACGACCAGCTGGCGTGGTGGTGTGACCGCGGCACGAAGTGGCGCATTCGAGCGGCCGCCAAAAAGGACATCAATCAGGACGTACTCCTGACGCGAAAACAACGCCAGTGGCTGTTCAATCTTCGCTCGTGCCACGGCGTGAACTGCATTCGCACAACATCGACGGGCGGTGCACCGTCGCCGTCGACGACCGCACGACCCGCCGTGGTGGACGGTCTGAAACCGTCGCCAAAGTTGCTGCCGCAGCCGCGTATGGCGGCCGACGCGCTACTCCGCAACGAAACGGTCACCAACGAACGGCTGCTCGAGATTCTGTTACCGCGCGGTCACGACTCGGACTCGGACGATGAGTTCTTCAATATCATGGACGACAGCGACAGCGAGGCGTGTCGACTTCGCGTTCAGTTTGCGGCGGTGTGCGCCGACGCGTTCAGTGTTACCGCCCGGAACAACAGCTCGGCAGACCGCTCCAAAGCGGAGCTCTGTCTGGAATTGCGCAATCGTCTCGAAGCGCACGATCACACGTTCGACGATTTGCGGGCGTGCACGGACGAGCGGGCACTTCGGCAACGTCGACGGCGGGTCGCGCGCGACTGCGAGCGGGTGCTGAGCGCCGCCAACGCGACCGTGGCGTTTCCGCGGTTGGCGGCGCGTCTCGCGCGCATGCGCGGCACGGCCGTTCGTCGACTCTACACGGAGTGGATCGTCGAGCGGTACACGGTTTGGTTGACCAGTTGCGCCGACGTTCAGGAGCAACTGGTCGAGCTGCGAAATCAGACGTTGGCGGATTGGAGTGCGATGGATGTTGCGGTGGTTGGGGAGAATAGTGACGACGACAACAACAACAACGATGTTGATAGACGAGTGAAACGCCAAGCGGATCATTCGACGACGAAGGTGCTCCGAATGGAGTACCGTCAGCTGAGTGACGCTCAGCGTGCGGCGTTCCATCGAGCGCTGAACGCACTGAAGTCGGACAAAATCGACGGCAAGAGCAAATATGATCTGCTCGTTATTTATCACACACCGGATGAGTCGCCCGGCGCCCACTGGGGACCGGCGTTTCTGCCGTTTCATCGCGAGTGGCTGAAGCAGTGAGTGACAGAAATTCTTTGTTTTTTTTTGCTGTCCTCTTTTTAGCCTAAGAATAGCTCTGAATAGTCCGACCCTGGAGTAGTCCGAGAGTAGCTTAGCACTCTTCTTTTTTGGCGCACGACTAAAGCCATATGTCGAACAATATTAGTTTGTCAACGGTGTCAATTGTCGTGTTGTTGTCAATGCATTCATGTTGTCTGTACATTCATGTCATTTGAATTTGTATCGTGACGTTGGCTGCATCAAGCTGGACAGGACCAACCAGTGGAGCCATAAACCAGCCGACATACAATTCCCCACTCAGACTCGAGCTCGCTCTGCGCGAGTACGACGCGACCGTGGCCGTGCCGTTCTGGGACTCGACGATGGACGAGAAGCTGCCGACGCCGGCCGACTCGCTCCTCTGGACGGACGAGTTCCTCGGCAACGGCGACGGCGAGGTGATTCGAGGGCCGTTCGCGAACTGGCCAATGACGCACGAGCTCAGCTTCATCCCGGGCATGCGCCAGTTGTATCGCGACGTCGGCGCCTCGCCATTCGGCGGTCTCTACAAGGAGGAGGACGTTGAGTTCATCCTGACACGTGCCTCGTTCGCCGATCTGACCGCGTGCGTCGATCCGACCTTTGAACTCGTGCACGGCGTGACGCACATGTTCGTCGGCGGCTACATGGCCGACAGTGAGCGAGGGGTTTTTGTTGAAAATTGGAAGTTGTATTGCAGTTGAGAGGAAACAGTTTAGACGTTTGGGATACAACTTCAGTTAGCTAGCAGCTTACATGTTGGGCTGAGTGATTTGAGAATTTTAGTGAAAATCTCTGGATGTGAGCACTCGGTTTGTAGCACAGCTATTTTTCACACAAAAAAATAACAAAGTATGTCACAAAAGTGCACCGAAAAGTGACTTGTCACGTCGCGTCGCGTACGGTTTGCTTTTCTTTTGTTGTGAGTGTGATAACGGCATGTTGCGCGCTACGACTGTTGTATTGTGTGGATTGGGCTTCCGAAACACACTGAATCGACAGCTGCATGTTGATCGACGAATCACCGTTCAATCTTTTTCCACATATTCTTGCGTGGTGCGCAGACAAGGATGGTCACAAATTAAGAGTAATTTGTAATGTTTCCACGGACAACCACATTTTTTTCAGTTGGCATTTCACCGAACGACCCGTCGTTCTTCCTGCATCATGCGTTCATTGATCACATCTGGGAGAACTGGCGACAGACGAAACAAACCGCAGAGCAACGCGAGCGGGACTACCTGATAAGGGACACGGACTCTTGCAGCGAGTTTCACTACGGTACGGAGAATTCCGCGTTTTTTTCGAAATTTTCCGGTCGCAAAAACCATAGTGACATTTGAAATGTGAATTAGTGGGAATTAGCTGACTGGACTTGGTGCATTTGAATTGGGACATCACACTGATTGGTGTAACTATGCTCGATGCGCCAATTAGAGCACAATTAGCCAAATTCTAGCACCAGAACGCACAAATTACACAGTTCAAGTACATCAGAGGGCAAGAAAAAATCTTGTTTTTTGCAGCGAAACGCCCGAATGAAGCCGTTTTCAATCAACAACATCGACGGTTTGTCGAACAGTTACAGTGAACTGTATGAGTATTATCCGCGGGCGACCTGCAGCGATACAGTACAGGACTCCGGGTCTCCGTATTTGTACTGCG
>JASANC010005210.1:0-44670 GCA_030248135.1 Theristus sp. LFF4_11
CCTTTTAGGCTGCCCGATTCCTTGAGTCATTGCGGACTGCGTTGCAGGGGATACGGTGCATAATGTGTGAATGTGAATGGCTAAGCTACTTTCCTTGCATTGGGTCGGCTACTTTCTTTGTATTGGTTGCTGTTGGTTATAAATACGTTGTTTTCTTTGTGTTCGGGGCCACTCTTCCATTTTACCAAAAATACTAGTTCGTTAACTACCACACCCTAACTGATCCTATCCTTTCTTTTGTGTCGGTGGTTTTATTGTTGTCCCTTCTGTCAAGAGTTGGCTAACGAAGTAAAAGAGAGAAAGAAGAAAAGAGAACTTGGAAATTGGTGAGACACACACAAACACACGGTACCATTAACGCAACAATCAAACGACTCGTAATAAACTTGTGCTTTCTGAAACTAAACGCAGGACAGTTCCGGGCGCTTGGATCTTCACATCAGCGTTCGAGGCCGGAGGATTCGGAGCGTTGGAGGTCCAAAGTGATCGTGATCGTTACACCCGGGGGCGACATTTCAAATAAGTTTCGAGACCAAGTTACGATTTTTTAAACCGTTCTCGCAACGAGCAAAATATAAGTGCGATTTGTCGGTTCCACATGCAGTTCTGGTTATGTTCGGGCGCGAAAAAGCGTTTTTTAGCTGTGCGGCTTTTCCACACGTCATTCAACATTACTCCTCCTCCTTCGCACGAAAAGATGATGTATATCATTTACAGAATATGTTCCAAAATGCTTCAAAGTCATTCACAGGGTTCGTGCGCAGCTAATGAGCCAATGCGCTAAACCCATACGCACTTGGGTGGTCTGCGCACGCAAGCCAATCGCCTATGTGCTAATAAGCAATGAAATATGCATGCCTCAAAATGCATTACCACAGCTACCAGGATTATTACCGCATAATGCTAGAAGCAAGCACTGAACAATGAACGAGCTGAAAATTTGGATTTTGGCTGTGACGGTTTTGTGCCTTCGTGTTGTGCTTGAGTTATCATTTATCACAATCTGTACAATGTTGCAACTCGTTGGTCACACAGCGCTTATTTTGTTATCTGAACAACAACAATGAACCACGTGCTTTTTGAGCCAGTTTACAAATTTTTGCCCGAATTTGTTTTATTCAACCACAATTTGACTCGTTTTTCTGTGTCTGGTTACATTTTTGAACAGCGCAACCACCATTGCTTTTTTCGTTGTCAAGTTTTTCTCATCCAAATTTCTTGCAACTTTTCTGCGGCATTCCATTTCTATGCTCTACATTTCCAAAAATCGTTTTTTTGCATACCGAGCAAAAAATGAGTGAAAAATTCCGTGGCATGGCACGTAGAATAACGAAAACAAGGAGAAAGCAGCGACAGAATAGTGGTGCACACACTGATTTCAAAAGTGTCAAAAGTTTCTGCGCGGGAGTTTTTTTTATCTGATGGGCTTTGAAAAGTTTCGAAAACGAGCGAAAAGCTGTGCAAAGTCAGTTGTCAAACAATTCAGTTTCCAGTGTTCTGTGATGCTTGGTAGTGTGAGAAATCTCGTCAAAAACCTAATTATGTCGCAGGCTTAGTTTGGGGTTGGCTTGGCAAGCTTTTGAAAAATAGCGCGTTGAGCAGTAATATGGTAAGCTTCTGCGCTCTCTGATTACTGTGTATCTGCTGTGTCGGGTCTCGACACGATTTTTGGAGCTTTTTTATCTCCAGGTTTGTGCGAAGTTATGGCGCACGAGGAAAAGGTCGGCTAAATCGACTACAAAAGTTGCAAACTTTTGTGAAATTTAACCGAAATTGTTTGAGAATCGAAACTGCATCCATCGGAATCTTGTATCGCACAGTTTCCCCATTGAATTGCTGTTTATTTACTGCAGCAATTTGTGATTCTGCACTGGTCGTTTCGCAACGCAACGTTCATTTTGAGCGCGAAATTTGTAAAACACAAGAGTAATCGCGAGAACGTAAACTTTTTTCGTGGCGCCATTAAACTCACGGGAAATGCAATAAATTTGTTGTAACGTCGCTTTTTTTTATTGGCGAAATTTTACGACAACCATCAACAGTTTGTTTTTCCTTTGAGGGCACAAAAGCGAAATGCGCTGACTGAATGATGTTCTGCAAGGTGATTGGTTGTACGTACTGGTGTGATGCGAGCGACCAATCAGCAAGCTCGTTTTTTCTTTTAAAATTGGAGAAACTGTGGCGAATTCAATTGAAGCCGGCAGCAACGCAAAGTCATAACATTTTCTCATTCAAAGAGGCGCATGTCGCAATCGTGTATGTGCCCTGTGTGCCATCGCATCTGCGGAAGTTTGTCTCCTGCAAACTGTTGTGCTAAACGCCATCATCCACAATGCCACCCATGTTTTCACGCGCTGCAAAATCGATTTTTTTGCGGACAACATGGCTTGTTTGTGTCTGCCACGGAATTTGCCGTTAGCGGCGTTACAAAACAATTTTTCAATAATTTAGCACTGAAGCCACATCGAGAAGTTATTTTTATTTTCTGTGATGAAGAGCAGCAACCAGTCGTTTTTTTTGCTTGCTTGCTTGCGAGATTTATTGCATTTTGTCATTTTCAGCTTGATTGAGTACGTTAAAAGACGTTGAAACTTTTTTGGTGAAAAAATTGGCAACAGTAATGCAACGACAGGACAGCTGCAAAATCAACGAAATTCAGTACTCGGCTTCAGTCAGCTCAAACTCAATATTGTTTGAATTGTATAAAATACTGTATAGTGGCTTATGATTACAAATTTTCATCCTTGCTTGTTTTCTTTTGAGGCAATTTACGCAACTTCGGTTATTTTTTTGTGCCCGTTTGATACTTATTCGTTTGTTTGACTTTTTCTTGAAGTTTTTGTTGGATTGTTTGTTGCGTTGTGACTTTTGCAGTTCGTTGATCTTTTTTTGGATTTTTGTCCTATTTCACCGAAAAAAACTTTTTAAACCTAGCCCAGAAAGAATCTTTATGGGTGGTTTCATGTTTTTTTGGTTTGCTATTTTGTTTTTATGCTAATTTTTCAGCTTACGTGCACTATTTGTGCTGTTTTTATCAACAGGATCCCTTTTCATAGATTACATTCCCGACATTCCATTTCAGAGCTACAGACCTGTTTTTCGAGCGGGTTTTCAACCGAACTTGCCAGCAGCTTGTATGAAACAGTGATCGGTTGTGTCAAATAATTTGCTTATTTTAACGAACCGAAAACATTCATGCAAATCAATGATTTTTTTCAACAAAAATTATTCATTCAATTTTCAGTTTTTTTCAACATTTGAACCTGACAGCCCCCCGTTCTCAAAAATGACACCGCCATTTTCTCTTACGTTTCCCATTATTTTTTTCGCATTTTTTTACTCTGAAAGAAAACAGTATTCTGTTATGTGCAGTGTACCTTGTATTCTCATGAAACAAGGATCTTTATCCACGACATAACCGTTGTGCCATTTCCAGCATTCAGTAGCTGTCAAAGTTAATAAATTAACCCAGTCTTTATCTCGTGCATTCGTGTAAATGGGCAGTTTTTGCAGCTTGCATAATCCGTCATAAACCCTGTCACTTCTCATTTGCGCGTGCACATGCATATTTTTGGTCTTTCTGTAGCAGTTTTGCCCCTCCCCAATCTCGAGACACGTTTTTTTGGCATCAGCCTGCTGGGCTTGAATTTTATTTTCTCAATTTTTGACGTATTTTTCTTGCGCTGTAGGGTGTAATTGATTGACATTATTTGCTCTTTGTTCAGACCTCTGTAACGAGCAATCGCATACCAGTGTCTCCTTTTTTCAGTAGAAATATTTATTTGGTACAGTCAGATTGGAGTTTTGGTGATACGCATAGCCTCATGAAATGCGTAATTAACTAAATTTCTGTGTGAAACTTGTGCATTTTACGATCACGGGCTGTCTTTTTTCATTTCTGGTCTGTCTCGGTTATTGTTCGTACATGAAAGTTCCGAATTTCTTTTATTTATTTCTCTTTCAGATGCAAATAGCAAGGTCAAAGTCAAATATTTGTGAATAACAAACACAAGAAATAATGCCTTTTTTTGGCACATGTCTCATTTCTATCATTCCCGTTGTTCAATTTTCCCGCGTTTTATGTAAGTTTCACGATCCATTCATATTGTTGTGTTGACTTTTCCACAAAGTTTACAGGTCTCTGTGGTTTGCAGCAATTCCACGGCACACTACACCGTCTTGTAGGTCCGACTTGTACACTGTACAATCACAGGGAAAACGAGTTTCAATATGCTCTATATATGTGCATAGTTTTGGCATGTTTGGGAATCCGCATATTGTCTCAGACATGCCACAATATGCGAATCATGCTCACTTATGCGACATATTTGTGAACAGCAGCATAATTGAGAACATAATTGAGTGGTCCCTCCGTCCCTCCCTCACATAATAGCTATATAATTATGATGGAATTATGCTCAATTATGCCATAATTGTAGCGTTTCCATATACGGACGCCCCACTTATGTTACGCCAACATGTGCATATTTATATACGGACGCCGCCGGTATGTTACGGCATAAGTGCGACATAGAGACACTCGTTTTCCCTGTGAATTACCGTAAAGTCTTGCATATAAGGTCTCCTTATATAAATTTGAAAATCAAAAATTTCTGAAAAAAGTGGAATTTCGTATGACAACCTTATAAGTGGGAGGAGGTCTTATAAAGCGAACATTAGAAATTTCGGGCCTTATAAACGGGGTAGGATTGTGACCAAGTCAAAAATTTGAATTTTTTGATTTCCCGCCGTGTGACACTCCGCCCACTTTTGGGTGGGGGTCTTATAAGTGGGAGGAACCTTATATGCAAGACTTTACGGTATACATGATTATTCCAATTGGTACTTGGTCAACTTTGCCACTAGAAAGGGGCCGCATCTTTGCCACTGGTATATAACTGCTAATAATCGCAACTTTGCCACTACAGGGTGTTGAAATTTACAGCACTGAAATAAATTGTTTGTAAGAATAAATGAAGTGTCGAATTGGTAAACAGAAATAGGACGAAGGTCCCACTCCCACCTGCGCTGATTTCAGAGCTACTTAAAGCCGTGTGTTTCGGGTGTTTTTTTCTTGATAAAAGGCTTGCGAAGCCTTAGGTAACCTACAGAAGTCGGTTGCCAATACAAGTGAATTGTGCAATCAAAACAACGTCGCACAACTGAGCAATGAAGATGTTCAGTGGGTGTCCTAAGGCTTCGCGACCTTAATTGGAGTCATGTCGTGTAAGAACGTGTCAAGTCCATTTGCGTAAGCTTTTCTGATGTAAGTTTGCCTAACACTGACAGTGACTGCTCGTTACGATCAGTGAATCATTTGATTTGTTTGCTACATAATATGACAACATCTGACTACAAGTAAATCGAATGAAAACAAATACAAAACCGTTTATTTCAGTGTTCTTTAATGCGGCTGTCAGAAATAGCAGAATTGCGTGAAAGCAACAAACACCCTGTAGTGGCAAAGTTGCGGCTGCATCTTATAACGTGCATTGTTTGTGGCAAAGTTGCATACATGCAGACGCAATTACCAGCAGTTATACCAGTGGCAAAGATGCGGCCTTTTTTAGTGGCAAAGTTGACACACAATCTTTCAATTTCCTCTGTTTTCTGCGGGCTTCTCACTAAAAATTTGAGAGAAACCCAATCGTGTTATGTTATTCATTTTTACTATGTATTTTTCACAGCGACTTCGAACTTGCAGTAGCACGATCACCGAAACGTCCATTAACCAAAACATGAAAGCTGACAGCGGTGATGTCCACTCATCCATCAAATTACTTGGAATCCGCTGCACATTCGTGAAACATATAACCTGACTCTGGACGCGCAGTAAATTGATTGTGTTGCACGATATGTTTGGTGATTTTTCAGATCCGTAGTGACCAATAACCTTGATTTTGGAATAACATTAATCAAAACGCAAACACTGCTTGAGGTGTGGTGATTGGTGAAAAACGACTAAAAGATTCTGAAAACTCCTTTTTATCTCTGTCACCAGCATTGACCACAGCAGCTTCTACGTTTCATCACTGGGTGATCATTGATGATGCTAATAAATCACTAATTTTAACCAACACATTTTGTGATTTTGACGAATCTGCTGATTTTCATGAACGCCAAAATGTCGATCAGCCTGAATCTGACGAATTTAATCATGATGGTTTTGAACAATTTGCTGAAACTGCTGAATCTGTTGAATTTGATGTTTTTTGAATCTGCTAAATATGTGAAACCAGCAGAATTTGCTGAATTTGCTGAATCTGCAAATAAGCCAAAATGAATCATTAGAATCTGCTGAATCTGACATATGTGATCCTGATCATTTTGCCAACTCTGATGAATTTGCCAAACTGCCAATTCTGCCAAATCTGCTGAATCTAATGAATTTTTTTGAAAGCGAAGAACATGTTGAATCTGCCGAATCTGCTGATTTTTTTGAATCTGATGAATCTGCTGAGTCACGCTCAAAAATGCCCAACCAAATACAGTCGAACGATGGCATGAGCTTTAGCGCGGGAATATTTTAACGTCTCTTAGCGTGGTGTAAAGCACATGCTAAAACTGACGAATCTTATTCAGATAAATCTAACAAATCTGATGAATATGACGAATCTGTTGCATCTGCTGAATCTGCTACCTCTGGTGACAGTGCATCATTTAACCCAGTCAATCAGTCAAGTTATTTGTTGCGATGTGTTCAAATGAAACAACAATAGCGGATTTTCGCAGGAAACTGAGAGAAGGTCATTTTTCGTTGCAACATGGAGTTTTGACAGTTTTGACCGTGTAAATTTGCGGTAGGTAATTTAAAGGTTCGACCATCTGATTAAAGGGTGTTCTGAGCGAGCAGTCCATTTAGCAGGCCTTTACCGTTGCAAACATCATGGTCACGTTACATCCATTTAACGTTTTTCACCTTATTTCACGCTTCCATGATTTTCTATAGCATCGTTTGTAGGACATGTCATGTGTGGAGAGTGGAGACCAATCCAAATGTTGTTCTTGCCAGCCAAAGTTTTCAGTTTTTAACAACTTCCAATCAAGTTTTGTCCACATGCAATTGTAACCGCAATCCAATTGGTCGGTGTTTGATTTTGATAAGTTGGCTGCAGCAATGGTTTTGAGAGAGAAACGGCGGAATTACAGTTTTTTTTGCGATTTCACAATGCAACTTTTGTAACCTAGTGCAATCCAAATAACCTCGAATCACCCCGCAAACAACCTTTTATCAACGCTGAATTCCCCAGAATCATCTGCTGCCCAGGTTTTACATGAATGTTTAACGAAGCCGCGAGTCATAAAACGGACGTACTGTTGAAAGTGGAAATATGTGGTCAATTAGTTTAGGGTGCAGTAGTCAGCACGTTTGAAAATACGTTGGTCATTGTAAAATATGAGATAGAAAACCGAAATTATAGTTGCGGTCAATTGGGATTGTTTTCCATAAAATGCGCCTATTGAAATCAGTGTTGCACATGAAAGCCCCGTAATTTCTGATTGACCCAAAAAATCGGCTAAACCAACGGGCCTCCGCAACTGGCATGCCGAAGTGTGTTCCAAAATGCAGATCATATACCAAACCGGTTGCCAAAACTCTGAAACTGGCTCAAAAAAGCAAAAAAAAAACATGCCAAAACGACAAGCCAAACAATATCAATCGGTATGTCATCAACAGGTTTGAAATCAGTTACTAGTGCGGGGTGCAACTACTGATGATGCACTGTTGCGAGGTTGGTGATTTTGGGGCGAATGCTGCCATTGGCCCCAACAACGCCCCAAAAAGCTTTTCAGGCTTGCTTTCCACATTTTCAAAACTTTGCTGCGCATATTTTGGCATGGCATATTTTTTTCGCATGGTATGAACATTGGCACGCATTTTTTATGTATTTTAATTTTGGCACTTTTTTTGACCGCGAATCGCTTATTGGTTGCATTTTCACTTGGGAATGCAATCAGTGTGTTTCACTTAATTGCGCAATGACAAGCGGACTTTGCCTTTTGTTCTTCTGGTTGTCAAAGGGAAAAGTCGATTTATCTGCAGAAAATAAAAAAAAAATCAACAAATCTGTGTTTGTTCACTGCGTTTTTATGATGCTGTTTCCGTTCTACCAAAAAGAACAACCGCTCGTTTGATGGTTTGAGCGACTTGGAAGACTGACCTCATAAATAATTGAGGCATTTTTATGCTTTGTCTCTTCTCATTTTCTGTTTGCTAACCGAAAAAATGGCTATTTTCTGTCCACAACTTAAAAGTAAGGATTCCATAAATGCTGTGAAATCTAAGATAAACCACTTTCTGTTGCGTTTCGTTGCATTTTTCTGTTTCCCTTTGCATTCTTTCTATTTCATGTCTGTTAGTTTTGTAATGCTTGTTAGATGTTGATTGGCTGCATTTGAGTTTAGCCATTTATTTCTTGTTATTCCCGGAATCGATCGCAACTTTACGTCTTTTGAGATGCACAAATTTCTTCTTACAACCTCCTGTTCTAAGCAACGAAACGTCGGAAACCAAAGCGTTCCACCAGTATAATTCGTTGACTTTGAGCGGAAATTCTAAATCATGTGCAAATGTAGTATTGGTTCGGCTTAAAATTGGCGTGGTGGTCAAAATAAGCAAGAGGTATGTACATACATATGCAAGCAGATACTTGACCGTGCCAGCAAGCGTGAGCCGTTTTGAAAAATTAAATTAAGCGTTGGCTGCGAAATTTATTTCTGACATGCGTGCGCTCGCAGATGACCAATCTCAAGTGAAACTCAATTCGACATAAGTGCCTTCCACTCCCTCCCTCTTTTCAATTGTTGCTTTTCGAAGCTCATTATAAAAGCATTTCAAACTGGCATCCATTGCTTGGATTTCAAAATTCTTTTGCTTCAGAGCCCAACAAACGTGTGTGTCAAATACTGCAAGCAACTCAGCCATGAGCCACTTATTATGTCCATGGCATTTCTGTCTCGTATATGCGTTACCATGATGCCTTGGCCTTATTTCACATCCTTTTTACATCTCAAAACCGATCAATATTGCACAATTGTGCCCAACAGCAAAAGCGAAGAAAATTGTTTTCAATAAAAATCCGTTCTTTTAAAGCTACATTCCGTTCTGTGATGATTTTCATGAGTGACTGTTGCTGAACATGCAGGTGTGCAGTTACGTTTTTTTATTTGTCTGTCGGAATTTTAATTTTGCTGCGCAATTGTTGAAAGCACGGCATTTTTGGAGAAATTTCTGAGAGCGAGAATCCAAACTATCCTGGGATGGGATCCGTTTTCTATCTATCTGCTGATTTGTTGCGTGTTGTAAAGATTTTTTTGGGTAACAGCGTTTTGTTATTACGAATCAGGATATAAAGTCGTTCGCTGTTGCAATTTCAAATTGGTTTTTCAAAGATTTTTTAATTTAGCTTCGGTTGCATGAGCGCACATCATAGCAAAACTGCTATTATTTCCAGTAATCATCAATTTCTGCAATGCAAACAAGAACGCCCCAAAAATCATGCCCGGAAATCGAGAATTCGCCTGAAATTCATCTGAGATTCAGCGCTTTTGATAAGTAATTGCAATCAATCTGTCAAATATCATCGGCCGGTGAATTTTGCTTTTGGCCATTTTCGATAAGCAGTTCGTTAATAAATAATCCTCCTGGTTCACAATTTAGGGTGTCAGTTTGCTCAGTACGGTGTCTCTGAATTCTGTAATAAATTTCACCCGCTTTTGGCCTTTTCTGCATTTGCTTCCGAAACACACTCAACAAGGATAACAAATGTAGCCAAGAATTGTTATTGAGTGAAACCAGTGTGTAAACGTTTGTCAAATCGGGTTGGAAATACTGAATGTACATACTTGGCTGGCTAATCAACAGCCAATTTTGCTGGAACGTGTTCTCAGTCCCCCTGTGGCGTGTATGGAGTGTGATTGTATTATCAATTTTGTCACCGTTTTGAGAAAGAAGTGCACATGTGAAACTTTGAAACTGATATTCCGAATCTCTTTTGCAAAGATTGTTCAAAATTAGCTGCTTCTAACGGCGTAATTTCCGCTGACCACCGAGTAAACTAACGTTTTTAGCAAACCAAACTAAATTTAAAGCCTTGGCATTTCTAGCATCGCTCTCGTTTGAACGGACTGATAAAATGCAGGGTGTGCGCGTATAGGAAATTAGAAATCATCACATTTTGAAAGGGCAAAAACCGCTATTCTATTGGGATTTGTGTCTCCTATCACGTGTCAAAAATACATTCGCTCTGTTCGTCTGAAGCCATTAAAATAACCTTCTGTTGCGCTTTTATCTCTTTTCGGTTAGTTTCAGATTTGAATTCTTGCGGCTGATTTGTAATTGGCGTAATTTTGTAACTGGTTTTTGAGTCATTTTTACACCAAAAGCTGCGCAAGACTAACTCGGATAAGGCAAATCATAATAACAACCACTGCACGTCATTCTCATGCGAAACAAGTTTGTGCAAAAAAATGCTTGCGGCTGCTATAAATAAACATTTGTGTTTGGTTTTTTAAAGCTACTTTGCGTTTCGCCCTGAAGATTGCAACCCACTCAGTAAGTTGCACTAAGTAGCTAATCATATATTCCATTAGAAACCGCAGAGCAATTCGAAGCCAACATTTACAAATCCCACCAAGCGCGGAAGAGCTGGACCACCCGCATTAATTCGGGCCACGGAATCAAACGATTCGTTTGACAATGATAAATGATGGCACACGTGGCTAGTCTCAATGAAATATATTTACATATCCGTTAGACTAAATGAATGCTTGTTGTTGTTGTTGTTGTTGTTGTTGTTGTTGTTGTTGTTGTTGTTTTCGTTTTGCTTATTTATGAGTGTAATAGGCAGTGTAGGCTTCAACAGATATCTTTACACTTACTGAGTGAAGAATATTTTTGTCATTTTTGAATTTCGTGGTTAAAGTTTCGTTTCATTGATGAACTGCGTCGATGAACTACACATTGATGAACTCCTTGCACCCTGAAAAAAAACTGCCATGTTTAACCGGCCATACTGTAGCAAACTTTTGAACATAAAACAGGAAACTCGTAACAGTGTGAATTGAACGCCGCTCATTTTTTAACAATTTCTAACCTTCATGGCGTATCAACGGATGAAAATGTGAACTGATCTTTTATTTTGGTCCCGAGACTCAATGCGCGCAAAGATAGGTAAACAGTTTCATGCGTGACGCGGGTGATTCAAAATTTGCAAAGTGATCCGAGTCCCTTAAATAGGGCCGAGTCACTTTTGAATTGGCACATAAGGATTGAAACTAGCTTCCTTTCGACGTCTGCACACGCATTCAGTCGCAGAATCTGAAAAAAATTGATAATACCTAGTAAGTTCACCTCAGAGCAGTCTTATGTTTACCAATTTATGTATCAATATTATCTTTCATTTTGGTCCCGGTTCTCTATGCCTTTGCACACAGGGATAGGAAAAACGTTTCAAGAATCCGCGGGAATTCAAAATTGGGTTACGGTAGCTGACGAAAGACGTCGGATGACGTCATGCGTCTGGTTTGGTGTCCGGCTTTTCCCCAACGCGTGAAACTTTTGTGCACGCGGTCTTCCTGTAACGATAATATCTGCAAGACCATCTGTGTCTGCATTTTCTCTGTGTGCCTGATATTTCAGGGCCGGTTGGTTAGCTGTCTTGTACTAACGTGGAATGTACATGGGTTCTCATCTCAATTGTTAAAAAAAACATTTCTCTCTGTCATCAATCTCAATTTTTTCCACAACAGTTTTTTTGCGCCTCTCATATCCTGGCACAGCTGTGTGTTGTTTCGCGCAAAAAAATTCTCACCCCAAAAGAGGAAATAACACAGAACAATACAATTGGCGTGAATGAGCCGGCGGGCGTAAAACAATAAAAAAAAAACAGCAAAAAGGAAACAAAAATACAAACAACAGCTTGGTCTGTGTTTAGGGACAAAAATTATATGACATATGTGGTTTTTCAGATAATAAGGATACAAAAAACACCCATCGATTATCTTGATATCCTCTTTCCCTCAATCATATTTTAGGGTTTGATAATAGAAATACCTATTCTATAGTGGTTTTACAAAGTCGATCTACGCACAGATTTGTGTGGGTTTTGAAATAAACGGGGACACTCTGATTGGGTGAACCAGCTGCACAAAGCAGCCAATCCGGATATGGAAATACCATTTCAGTGACCCCTTTCAATCGGCCGCTTATTCTGCCAAACTTTCTTGTTTGCTTCTTTGTTATTCAGATTACAAGCTTTTTTCTCTGTCAACTGCGTACCAAGCGCCACGTAACACGTGTGCGTGGCACAAGCAGGATTGAATAAATGAAATTTTTTCATAATTAGCTTGCTATATGTACCTCGCAGGTATCGAGGCCTCAGAAATTATTATAATCTAGCAAAAAAAAAATTCTTGTGGGAGGAACAGCGTTACCAGTGCCTGTATGGGATGGCTTCTGTATCAGCAAAATAATCTCACTCACTGATCACGCATGAAAAGCTTTATGTTTAAAAAACTTAGAACACCAAAATCATTGCACCTTTTCAAACATGTCAATAATGATTTCCCTGACAATCAGGTAGCACATCGTGTCGAGACCAACAACAGTGTTTGCACTACAGTACCTGTTCATCGGTCGCGTGGAGTCTAACAGACAACGAACATGCATGCTAAGAAATGTTCGCGCGTTCTCATTACAGCGAAAGTTCCAGCTACAACAAGGCT
Source organism: Theristus sp. LFF4_11 (assembly GCA_030248135.1). Taxonomy (NCBI): domain Eukaryota; kingdom Metazoa; phylum Nematoda; class Chromadorea; order Monhysterida; family Xyalidae; genus Theristus; species Theristus sp. LFF4_11. The sequence continues at coordinate 12,727 of JASANC010005210.1, forward strand.
TACACCCTTGACTACAAGGATATTATTATTACCACAGAAAATAATGTTTTCGATCAAAACATGTCCTTCAAAACGACCAGAAAAAGTTGCTCGGATGTTTATTGCTTGTGGGTTATGCATATTTTTCTATCTTTTGATCCGTTTCCATTCATTCCTACAAGCGTTTTGGGCTTACAGCCGAAAGGATAAGTCACTGAACCCGTGTGCTTGTGTTTAGTCGCTTGTTATGTGGCTAAACTAGCCACGTACACTGATTGGTTGCCATAGGCTAAGTCCCCTTTTTTTGAAAGAATCACTTTTGTTCGCTTTCAGTTGGGGTGGTTCTTGCGCTATAAATAAAATACAATGGTGAAATTTCGGGCTGTCAGATCAGAACAATTTTGTCATTCTTTTTGAAGTTCCCAATCCATCGCTCGAACAAAATATTGCTTTTCAATCATTGGTCCAACTGAAGATGGGTCCAACTTTTCATTCCGCACTTGGCCCAATGCAACCATTCAGCATGCACCATTTAAACTAAGCCTAAACACGCCACCGAACTAAAGGTCGTGTCCCCTTTTGTCCATTTCTCGTTTTCTTTCTTATCCTAGAACTACTCGCGTATCTGTTTATGAGCCGTGAAAAATGACTCTTCTGGCACATCATGTTCTGTTTTGATCCGCTTTTACGACACACAATGTTCGCCAATTCGCCATTTTGCCATTTTATTCATGATTCTGATTTAGCTGCGCGTTTTCTTATGTGTATGTGTGTGTCGGGCTTGTTGGGTATGATTCCATGTAATTTGAGTGGTGTTCCTCCTTGTTGCAGAGTTGTGCAAGTGAGGAAAGACCTTTCCTCAGCGGTGCTTGTTTGCTAGTTGGGTGGCGTTTTCAGACGGTCGTTACGTGATTAGGATGCTTTTACATTTTTCTCTACGACAAACAATATTGTTTTGCTAATGATTGGCTATTTGGTTGCAGTATTTTGGTGTTTCAATGTATAAAGTTGTGGCACGTCACGCTGTTTTAGGTTTCAGAGTCAAATAAGTTTTTCTGGTGACTTCTTTTCCATTAGATCTTTTTTTCAAACCCCGTCCTATTCCAAGTGGCCGTCGACACAGTGAATTTGCCACGGTCAAGAGCAGTTTTACAAACGGCGTTTGTTATGTGTGGCAACCAAAAGATACAGTTCTCGCTTGTCGCTTTGAAATTTGGCATTACACGGTCACTGAAACTTTGGCTGTTAATGCGTTGTTTATTTTTTTTAAACTTTCAAAAAAATTCCTGTAAACCAATCACCAAGGTATTTCAGTTTTTGTTTCTGTTCCATCTATCTATTTTATGTCGCGTGAAAAAGCAGGAAACTCCGATAAAACTGTATGAACCGCATGTAATAGTTCGGAGACCCAAAATCTGTTGTGCAAAATCTTTTTTTACTTTTTAAACGTGCAACAGATTAAGTTGCGACATAATGGAAAATGCCGCTGCTTGCACACCCACGTTTTTTCGCTTGTTTTCTAAAACAGTGAGCAATTTGACACCTTTCCGATTTTTTTTGCGTATTTCCATATTTTCTGCATTTCTTTCTAATAGTGTTTTTGTGTCAAAAAACAACACTTTGCACAAAAAATTGCGCTCATTTTTTAGTGCATGTATGAAAAAACGTAGTTTGCTAAAACGTGCAGGTAGCTTTGGAAAAACGTGGCGCTGATATTTTTCACATCTATACTCTTTTGTGTAAGCATTTTACATTTGGATATTATCATTTTTTTGCAAAATCAGAACGGTTGAAGACTGCAAAGGCCAAAGTCTGCAAAGTCGGGGCGTTTATTATTTTTTAACAACTTCAATATCGTTTTGCCTGTTCCGCCTTTACCTCATTTTGGTTTTAAAACGTTTTCGGTTAGTTCCAGAAATCAGAGACTGCCTTCCTTTTGAAAAAAAATGCCGCACTTTTTTAATTTCGAATGATGGATTTCGCAACCGCGGGCGCCTTTTGTTGTTGGTTCGCTGACGAATTTGTCTCAAATGCCGTTTGAAGGTTTCAAAAAAGTCTCAAAGTTTCTCCCGGTAGTCCGTAAATCATGTTGTTTTTATATTCAGTGTTTTTTTTGATTCACGGTAAAATTATTTTTAAGTTTCTGTTTTGGAAGTGTTGTCTTTCCGTGGTGTCGTAACGCACACTTTTTTTCAACATTTTAACGCGTGTGTGTTTGTTTTATTGTCAATAGTTTGTCACTGTTTTGCGTTTAACGCTGAAAAAGTGCGCTGCGAAATATTGTAACAGTTGCGCAATAAAGTAATGCTCCAACTGTTTTCAAGATTCGCGGCGTCATAATTTATGATTTTCATTTTTGTTGTTGTTTTGTGATGCTTCATTTCTGTACGATTACGAACGCTTATCTGATTTGGTTCAAACTGGGCGGTGTTAGAAGCCGCATATTCTTTGATACTTTAACATTCGCACTTGAAGCAGCGAATCACAGCGCATGGCATGTCTGAAAATTTGAATTTCTGGTTTTTGGAATTATGATCCATGAGTTACCGTGAATTCTTGCCTGTACATACAGGGACGTCTTGCGTTTACAGGCTGTTGTTTACTCAATGTTGGCTGAATGTCCACAGGTTTGACGAAAAAACTCAAACTCAAAACCCTGCCAAAATTGTTCCCCTTGCATACAAGTCCATTATTGAATCTTTATTTTGAGCGCCACCTTGTTTATAAGGGTTTATGCGACGGGGTAGTTTTACTTTTTTTAACAATTTTTGATTTGCCAATTTAAAAAAAGTACATACAATTTGTAAGCTGGCTATTATGCTGAAGTTTACAGTGTATTTCATCTTTATTGTCATGGATTTTGTTATGGCGATGAGTCAAATGTTTTGGGCTTGTTTTATTGTTGTTTTGCATTGATGATTAATCTGTGTGGTGCAAAATTTGAAATTTCTTTTCCATGTACCGCACCCTAAAACTTTTTTGAAAGGCACATAAAAACAGCTCATTGTCTCGCTTCTCGCATCGTTTTGGATTCTTATTATGAATGTTACTTGGCAGTAAAAAGCTGAATCATGCACAATGTTTGAAGCCATGGACTCCTGGTCATTTCAGATTTTATTCAAATTTGTTTTCAACACCGTTTATTATTTCACAGTAGCAACACGTTGCAGCTTTGCAGGCCATAAAAACAGTCTGCCTTTTTTCTGCTCTATTTTTTAAAGTGCAATAGACGGACGGAGACCAATCGAAACAAAATTGAAACAGAAAGCTGTGTGCTACGAATTGCCATTTTTTTAGATTTTGAGTTAAAAAGATCACGCTTTTGGTTTCTGTCGTTCACATTTGTCATTCTAATTAGTAGTCTTGCAAGTCTTGCAAAATATGGTCAAACTTTATTTACAGTGCTACTCACCCATGCGAAAAAACATATTACACCAGATAGTAGACACATAAAATGATACCATGGAGTGTAAAATTGAAAAAAAGTGAAGTTTCTGAGCACCAAACTCCACGCAGATCGCTTCTGGGTGGCATCTTTCGGCTAATGACAACACACTTTGTCGCTCATGTATTATCTTTTCTTTAAGACCTGCGACTCATTGCGGTTGTGGACGTGAAAGGAAACTAGTTTACCTGCTTACCGATCTATGCGCACATTGAGACACGGGACCAAAATGAAAGATATTGTTTTGCAGTACGGTGATTGGATGACAGAGGATTAGCAGCCATTAAATCGGCTGCAGGCCTCTTCCAGCGGAGTTTTCATCGGTTGCAAAACGCTTCCCAGAAGTTTCTGCCGGGAGTCTGATGCTTTGAAACGTTCTGTGCTTTTTTATTTTATGGTAGTACTTTTGGCATGGTATCCGCTATGGTATTGCTTTTGGTACAAAATATGGTATCTTTTTTGTGTTTACTTCTGCAGGCTTTTTTCTTTTCTGCCTTCACTAAACTTATTCTTCACAAAATAAAAAGTTTTGATTGAGTGAAACTATACGAATAATACGGTAACTACTTTTCTATTTCCGCTTTCAGGCACTCAATCTGTAGGAAAACTTGTAGTTTCTTTTACGTAGCCTTTTTTTCAATCTGCCAGACCGGAACATTGTATTGTATCTAGTACATGTATGGCAGTATAGTTGTATCTCATTTATCGGCAGGGCAGCCACTCCCATGTATTCTTGCAAGCCTTTGAACAAGAAGAAATGCAAAAATTACGCAAAGCAAAAGCTCAGCAATTCAGCATTCTGCGATTTGTAAACGAGTTTTTATTGCAAATGTAAGCGTTTTTGTTTGCGCTTTCTACTATGACCGTTTTTTCCCGAATCAGACCATAAAATTTTACGAAAAAGCCCATAGAATAAATAACCATAAACGTAACAAAAACTAAAAACTCCACAAAAGTTCAACAAAAACGCAAATAAAGCTGCTGAACTTGTAGTTTCACACTCTTATTCGTTATGTTTTATTTCAAATCTAGTGAAAATGTCAACAAAACATTACGCAGTTGTGAAAACACATAAAAAATACAAGAATTATTATATAACCTTCGATTTGAACTTTCAGTGAGTATTCAGAGTTTTCGGTCATTGTGTGGTTTTAGTTTTCAAACACACGACTTCCACTTCCCAATATGCCCAGTTTTAAAAATGTACTGTTTTTGCCAATTTCCAATGTGTGAAAAACGTGTTTTTTCTGTTTTAATAGAGCGTGGCTTTGAAGGTCAAATGTTTGCTGGAGCACAGACCCAGCGATAACCTATTGTTGTTAGAATAGAAAGTATCCACCTCAGAAAAACTTTCAGTGACGGTCATCGTTTAGCCACAATCGCAAAAAAATTGCAGATTTACGGCTTCACAATGTTGTTGTTTTTAGATCATGTAGCCCCTCCATCCGCGATAAAATTTTGATTTCAGCCCTAAAGAGTGAATGGGTGAATCAAAACACCAATCAAAGCAAGACGCTTAACACTTGGTTTGCGTTTATAACGTTCAGTAAACACGCCGAAAGCAGGAAACTTGGCATAAAGTTTAGTATCGCGTGAAAACCGCCGATTTTTTGGACGACAGGCAAAACGTACCGCTTCAAAACTTTCCCTATAAATGAACAACGACTGAAAACTGAACTCCGTGTTGCCTAGTCTGGCGAATTCAGCGGTCACTCACTTCTGTCTAAATCAACGTCTCATTGCTCAGGCCTATAAATGTCCAAATAATATGCACATGTGTGTGTGTGTGTTTGAAAACTCGGTCACAAACGCGCAATAACAAAGCCTTAGAATTGCATTTTGTTGTTAATTCATCCTTTTATGCCCATCATCACCACATGTCTTTGTTTGATTTTCAAATCTTATTCCACATTAGCCACAGATGTGTGATCCTGATGCAATAAAAAATCGCTTTTCGGTTGATAAGGCAAATTTTTGTGATCTGAGTTTTTTTGATAATCAAAGATTTTTAAGAACGGGTACAAAAACCCGGTATATTCAAAAGCGTTGTAAAAACAGTTACAAACCAGCTCAGTGAATCTGCGAGCATTCTTCAACAAAAAAGGCAATCACAGTTTTCCGCCGTTTCAAATAAACCGGTCACTAGGTGCGGTTTTGACTAAAAAACGCGATGATATTTTCCGATAAAAATTCATGAAAAGACCAACTGAATTGTGTAGGTCTATCAAAACTCTTCTGTCTTGTTCAAAAACTTGTTTGTCATAAATATTCATGCAACATCATGCGTGCCTTTTTTATTGAACTTTTGCCATCACTCCAATCAGATTTTCGAATTTTTTTTGCCAACGTGACATGCTTTCTGGAGGTAATATTATGCTTTGTTTTTTCCAGACATCAAAATCGCAAGGAAAGGAAACAAGGAAATCTTTGCAGCGCAATATTGTCGTTGTTCACGTTAATTGGTCGATGCAGCAACTGTACTTCCACGAGATTCGATAATAAAAATCAACAGCAAACAATTTGTCAAAATTTGACTGTGACCAAACATCTGCCGCAAAAATTATCCGTTCTCGAAAATGGCACTGAGTGTTGCAGTGCTGTCGCTGATGGCAATGAGCAGCGTTGAAAGACACACAGCTAACGCTGCTGCTGTTTCTGCTGACGCACAGCCACGCTTCACGAACGGGGACGGCCGCCACGAGATACGCACGGGACAACTCGTGCGCATGCCGTGCCGTGTCAGCAACATCGGGGGTTCGTTGCGGGTGGTCCCATGGCGGCGTTTAATTGGTTACAATTAAAATAATCACAAACATTTTAGTTTTTGAAGAAAATTCAGCGTGCTTTTTTGTGTTTTTGCTTAAAGCTTAGTATTATAGATTAGGAAGAATTTACAATTTGAAGAATAGAATGATAAACCAGAAAGGAACAAAAATTGGAAATCTTTAACTTTTTGAATACATAGTTTTCCATTCCCATGAGAATCTTTTCTTTGAATTCTTGTGCGACACTGTTTCGTATCAGTGCTTTATCATTGCCAGAATACGCGGTGATGTGGCAGAAAGAAGAGTCGGATGCATCTCGGATTCTGTTTGTGTTCGGCGATGTCGTGAACGCCGACGAGCGCATGAAGGTGCTTCATGAGAGCGAGGACATGTGGGACCTGCAGATTGACAACATTGAGCCGTACGACTCGGGCAAGTACGCATGCGTCCTCACCACCGACCCGCAGATGACGTATCTCTGGCATCATCTGCAAGTCAGCGGTCAGTTTATGGGTAGGGTTCGAAATTTTTTTAAACTTCAAAAATCGGGATTTTCACTTTTTTTCGAATTCTATTGATGGGTGTTCCTTCGGTCTTTTTTTTTAACTTGGGGTTGTTGTGTTTTGTGCTGCTGTCAGCGTCTCGTTCTGGATCTTTATTGCAAAATACTGTTGTTACTGTCAGTTTTGATGTTTTGAACCACCGCAGTTTTCGCTTCCGCTCCGCTTAAAATGTATTATTCTCTTCTTTCTTTCAGTCGTCTTGACTTTTTTAGTTGACCCTTTATGTGGGGCAAAACTTTTTTGGAAATTTTTTTTGACAAAAAATGCATATTTCATGTAAAAATTAATTCGTTACAGTTGTTTCGTGTGCAAAAAAGCTTTCTTATCCTCTGCTTGATTCACCATTTTTGGTTGTTGAGAATAAGCAGATGCGTTTCGTCAATGCTGCTGGCTTTTTTTGTTTTGAGCATAGTAACGGCGTTTTGTGGAATTTTTTACAAAAACAACTGTCAGAGGCTGTACTGGTAAAAAAAACAGTGGGGGTTCTTTGTTTGAAAAAACACCTGACAAAAAAGGCCGGTTGTTTTGGGTCATTGGGGTCGCCGTCACGTCATGGTAATGAACCGATTGGTTAGTGTTGTTTCATTCTATATTGGGAAATGGTGTTTGTTAGCAAGGTGAAAAAAAATCTTTTTGTGTGTTTACCGACGCATGAGACGAAAAACGTGTATCCATTTCCTGGTTGTTGTTGTTTTTTTTGACAATTTCGATCAAGCAAACAATTGCATTACCCTCAATTTCCTGTTTTTCAGCAGATTTTTGCCCAAAGCGTGTTTTTGCCACTGTGTCCATAATCTGGAGTGCACCCTTCAGTTAATTTGTAGTGCCTTTGCACAATCACTGCTGTTTGGAACAAACAACGGATAACAGGTGACAAGCATAAAAGTCCATAAATGCAAAACGTGGTGTGCATGACTGTTTTTATGGACGCAATCAAGGGTCTTTATTGTGTGGAGACTCGTTATTTTTTGAAATAATACATAGGACGGTGTTCCAAGTCTGTTTCACATCATAAGTGGAGTGATTGAAAAAGCACATTGTCTAAAAAATGTATTCTTGTTTATCAGTTTAAAACCGGTTTTTTGAGGAGCACCAAAATGGGGGCTTTGAAAAAAGAATGTGGAAGGCAACTGTTTCCGTTCTTATCAACATAGCAATGTTGTTTTGAACATTATGGGCTTTGAAAAGGGGATGTGGAAGGCAACTGTTCCCATTTTTATCAAAATCACAATGTTGTTTTGAACATTTTAGTGCCACCGTCGATCAGCTTGGTGCCCGATCGTAGTCCGTACACCGTGCGACCAGGCGCAAATCTTCAGTTGAAGTGCAACACGCACGGCAATCCAAAACCGACCGCTGTATGGACCAGAGTGGTTAGTTTAGGTTGCTTTTATTGACGCTGGTAACGTACAATGTATGTATAATCCTTTCTTTAAGACCTGCGACTCAAGGCGGTTGTGGACGTGAAAGGAAACTAGTTTCAATCTTTATGTGGTATTTCAGAATAGTCTAAGTGACCCGGCCTTATCTAAGGGACTCGGATCCTTTTGTCAATTTTGAATTCCCGCGTCGTGCATGAAACTGCGTACCCATCTATGCGCGCATTGAGACGCGGCACCAAAATAAAAGATATTAGTTCGGCAAACCGTGCTTACGTCACCGACATCAGCAATAAGCGTACTTGAGGCGTGAACGATTTCTTAACGTAAGCACACGATGTGGTGAGAGAGATGCGTGATACCATTTTTTTGAGCGTTGAAAGCCGGTAACGATATCCTAAGATCATGGTGAGATTCTTGATGTCATTTTTCCTCCAGCGTTAGTCGTTCAGAGCCAGTTTCCGCCAAAACATGGAATCCTACGAAAGAAGTACGTTTTGCAGGACGGACGTCGCATCAACGGACGCACGGAGCACCACGGCGAGACGCTTTTTTTCGCCGAGGCCGCGTTGGAGCACAGCGGCTCTTACCGATGCACGGCCGCGAACAAGATCAGCCCGGACGCGCACGCGGAGATTGTGGTCGCCGTGAGATGTGCGTTGCTGTGTTGGGTTGTGTTGCTTTGGAAATACAGGGTGGGCCAAAAAAAGGTTCCATTTTCAAACTGCTGTCACTGGCTGGTGTTTTAATATTATGAGCTGAAATTTTCAGCACTGATAAAACATGCGTTGCCATTTTACTGACAAAAATTTTTTCCCGATATATAATTCCTAGCGCTCACTGTGGCAGATTTTCTAAAAAGCTCGGAAAATCAACAAATTGACTGAAATGAGTGCAAGAAAAAATTAGTATCAAGATGCGTGATTCAATTTTGAAACTGTTGCGAAGGTGACAAATTGGTCTTTTTGGATACCCGCGATAGTTCAAATCATGCGCTCAGGGTCGAAAGGTCTCACACTTGAATTGCATTTGAGCACGTCGACCGAAATTCTGATGTTTCACAATGGACTCGAGTCAGCAGCCATGCGACTGCGACAGAAAGAATTGTTCAGTTGATTTTTTGTTTTCTGTGTTGCTCTGTCTGTTAATTTGTTTTTTTTTTGAAAAGTTTTTCTGCGGTTTGAATAAAAACAGTGTTTCAGTTTCAGAAAAAAGCAGAACAACGGGTCTGGTGTGCTATCTGGTGGGAGCAATCTGAAAGTTTTTCTGCAGTGACTCGCCAGTTTCGCGTAAAATTTCATCCAGCCGCTGCCAGACGACATACCTTGATGATGATTTGGATGTCTATGAGCAATGATTCGTTGTTAAATTCTTGGTTAAAAATCCGTTTTTTTGAAAATTTGGGAATTTTTAAACATTGTGCTGTAAAACTGAATCTACTTGACCAAACTAGATAAAAATTTTGTCAGAAAAATGGCATCACTTGTGTTATCAATGCTGAAAATTTCAGCTCATAATGTTGAAATACCAGCCAGTGACAGCAGTTTGAAAATGGCACCTTTTTTTGGCCCACCCTGTACAGTAGATTTCGTTAAACCTGTCACTTTTTTTGGCAGGACACAGATCCTGCGAAAGTTTGAATTATTATTGCTGAACACTGAACTGCAATCGTTTTTTTGGAACCATGAACTCGTTTTTGCGGCGAAATATATAACACATGAAGTTCGCTGTTTGTGGTTTCGCCATACCGCGGTGTCCCCTCGCTCGTCAGTGCGACGGACACGACCAGGCAGAACTGCCGAAGGTGTTTTACCACAGACAGATCTTATAGTCTGGGTAAAACATCAGCGAATCTAAGATGTTCTTTTCTCTAACCTGGGTGCCGTTTATTCTGCTTTCGCGGATTCTGCAGTCTCTAAAAAGATGACAGGTTTAAAAAACCTACTGTACAAACTGTAGTATCGTCAGCTGTATTGTGTACTTCATAACATAAATGTGTGGTTTATCGTTTTAGACCTTACCAAAGCAAGAAACGAGTTTGTTTTAACACGATTTGTTTGTGCCCATGCTGCATGTTTTTTTAACACCGCAAGAAATCCCTGAAAGCATAACGTACACGGTGTGCAACTCTAAAAAACTGAAGATGGGTACTCATGACCCATTGCCATTGCGCATGTGTGATATCGTCTTTGTGAAGGTGCAAGTCGTGGATCTGGTAGAAGCGCGTTCTGCACCTTTACATTGGTGATAAATGAATGCATAACTGATCCAACGCTTATTGATATACCGTATCAAGAACTAACTTTCATAGCAGTTTGTTTTTAAAATAACGTTCAGTTTGTTCTGTTTTCAGCGCCAAACGACGAGCCAAACTGTAAGTGACTCGGCCGATGTTGTTTTCACCATTTTGGCACTTATTCCACCATTGGCACACCATCGATTCTTTTTTATCACGACACCGTTTTCTGCATTTCTTTTCTGCATGAGAACGTTTATTTCCACAAATACATGTACCATTTTAAACTTAGTTATGCTGGTTTAAACTTAGTTTTAAAACGTTATACATGTATTTTGAACAAACAGTGCTAAAATGCCGTATTTATTACGCTTTTTTATTTGATAACCGTGAATTTGTCTGCACTTGTCCCGCGACGAAATTGTGCATCCCTCCGTTTGAGTGCTATATGAGCTCCAAAAAAAAGAAGCGATTCTCATTACTGCACCCTGGTGTAACCATTCTGTGTTCAGTTCACTTTTGGGATTCAGTTTAGTTCTTCGTTCACTTTAGAAAATGTGACACAAAGAGTGTGCCGTCCACAGAAATACGCAAGTCGCCGTCGATGTTAAGAAACGGCGCAGCAAAATGCCCGAAGAGTTGTTCAGTTTCACTGAACTGACTACCTTACCTTACCCTGGCCAATTTTTAGTTGGACATTTTTTCAAGTGAACAAGGAAACGGATAACTGAACAAAAAGTGAACATAACAATTGTAGATGGTTTTTAGCAGCTAGTGTATGAAAGCAACGCACATACATCATGCATCATACATACAGTCCATTTAGCTAATAAATACAGGGTGTCCCAAAAAAACATAACAAAAGTAAATGGTGTCGTAAAAAAACATAAGTCGTGCGGCCGACTGGTTGCAAAGCCGTGAAATTTGAAACACTTTTAGAAAAAAGGAACACATTTTGTGTGTCCAAATTTTATCCCGAAATTCCACTTTTTCAATAACATTTCAGCAGAAATACGTAAAAGCTCAAAAATCACCTAAATTCAGTTTTTTGACTCAAGATAAACATCATTGTCGTCATCGAGAATCTCATCTGGCAGTGGCACAAGCTCATCGTCAGCTTCAACTTTACTGATGTCATCATGTTCATACTCACGGTCGTTCAGTTTCATGTTTCTCGGCTGCTCAATGTGTTTTCCATTGTTCTCGATGAACGACGGCATTCGATGTTTGAAACTGATGATCACTTTCTGGTGCAGCGCCCGATCATCGATGATTTTTTCTCACACCGCTGCAGTGGTGGGCGCCGAAAATGTCCCGCATTATCCATCAGATGCCTCCAAACGCAGAAGTCAAAGGCTTCATGTCCGGACTCTTCTCGGGCCATTCAATTCTGCCCATGCGGCCGATCCAGCGGTCACCGAACGACGCCGACAGCCACTCGCGCACTTGTTTCAATTTTCCTCTTGACTTATGGGTTTGGGGCACCTGAAGGAAATTGTGTACCGTTCGGCGCCCAACATTTTCGACAATTTGAAAACCAAAATTCGCAGTGGTGTGCAAAAAATCAACGATGATCGGGCGCTGCACCAGAATTGCTCCTCAATTTCGAACATCGAATGTCGGCAATCATTGAGAACAATGAAAAAGACATTGGGCTGCTGAAAAAAGTGAAACTAAAGGGTCGAGAGGGAAAATCTGATGAGATCAGTGAAGACGAAGCTAAAGATGAACTTGCGCCACTGTCATATGTGATGACGACAACGATGATTATCCTGAGTCAAAATGCTGAAGTTAGGTGATTTTTGAGTTTTTACGCATTTCTGCTAAAATATTATTGAAAAAGTGGAATTTCGGGATAAAATTTGGACACACAAAATGTGTTCCTTTTTTCTAAAAGTGATTCAAATTTCACGGCTTCACGTGCAACCAGTCGGCCGCACGAGCCATTTACTTTTGTTATGTTTTTTTTGGGACACCCTGTACATGTGCAAATAACTGCTGATTGGTTGATTGCACATACGTGCATGCGTGCATTCAGTGCTGGCAAACTCCTCCTCCACAGCAATGCCTGCACAGAATGCGCGCATCAACTGCACGTATGTGCAACCAACCAATCAGCTTATAGTTGTGTATATTAGCCAGATGGACAGTGTATTGGTTGTATGTTTCAGTCAAGCCACAAGTGAGTACAGCAACGGAGCACATCGTGGCACTGCCTGGACACACGTTTAACATCAGCTGTCGTTACAAGGCGAAACCGTACGCCACTGCCAGCTGGCTGGTCGGAGCATTCCCAATCAATGTCAGTGGGCAAAAAACTGGCTCTTTCTGTAATAAGGGGCTTCATGAGGCAGTATTTAGTGACCGCGTAGCTACAGCTACGCGTCACTAAATACTGCTTCATGAATGCCCCTTTAGTGTTGTTCGTGTTGATATTTTCATGTGTATTCAAGTGTATTCAGAAAAAAAAACTCTTTTTGCTCAAAACGAGAAGCAGAAATTTTTTGTGGCTTTTGTAAAAAGTAGTTTCAAGCTCGCAAAATCGATTGATGAGCTGTAGACAGCCGGCGATAAGTTGGATTGACGTTTTTAGGGATTCGAACCCATTCAGATTCGAATCGGATTCGAACGTTTCTGTTTTTCCGACACAGCGCCTTAGACCACTTGACCACCGAGCACCGTCTTTCCTCAGCCATTATCTCCCGTATTTGGTGACCGCATCTCTTCCCAATTAAAAACAGCAGCATAGATAGGTATTTTCAACAGATGTTTATAAATGATGATATATGATTGTTTTCAGTTCCAAGATGAACCGAACAAACGTCTGTATCAGAGCACCGAAGAAATCGTGCTGGAGTTTCTGAACATCACTGAACGCGACTACGGCTCGTACACGTGCCGTGTGCACAATGAAATGGGCACGGAGAACAGAGTGATCCACGTCACCGGTCAGTCTCTGCTCGTTTGATGGTGCTTGCTTCTTCGTCTGCTTCTGTGTGTGTGTGTTTTTGATTGTCAAGCATGCAAAAAAGCCAGATGATGCTCGTGCAGAAACGCAGGAAGACGATTTTTCTGGAAGTAGCATAAAAGAACAACGGTCTTATTAAAAACTTAGCAGTCCAATAGTGCTGGAATCAATACACGAATCAGCAAATTTCAGTTTGCTCACGTCACGTTGAAGAGCAGACATTGGTGAATCTGTTGCAGGAAAACAAAACGGAACTGTGATTCAGCGGCTCCAGTGGTGTAGTACTGTTGGACTACTAAGCTTTTGTAAAACGGTACCCAGAATCTTCACCTTATTTCACTCCCTTGCAGCTTGCAAAAAGCCGTTTCTACTGAGGAAACAGTTTCGGCGTCGGCACGGTTCTATTACATCTACAGATCAATATTTTAAAATTTTCTAAATAAAAAAGGTGCACAAACAATTTTCAGGGCGGCCCGGTCCACCGCAAATCACGGTCCACGGTCTGTACCCGAGCAGCATCGCGCTCAGATGGACCGTACAATCGCCAGAGCCTCCGAGCGAGTACGAGGTTCAGTGGCAGAAGGAACACGGCACCGGTTGGATGAAGCACCAATTGAAAGCGACCAGTCAGTCCTGCGAACATTTCACGCTTAAAAGCGCGCATTCATGAAACATTATTTAGTGACGCGTAGTTGTGTTAAAACATATAGCAGCGCGATCACTAAATAGTGTTTCATGAATGCCCCTTTATCTTTTTCCGTTGCGTCGTGCGCCGCTGTTGCCGCTTTTGTTCTCTGTGCAGTTTACTTGCCGTCCGTCATGAGGTCGCAGTTATAAGATCAATTTCAAAGGTAGCATTTTACATGTTTTGTGCCAATTTCAGGCAAACAAGAGTCCAGTGCGCAAACGTGGTCTGATTCGCACATCATCGAAGGCTTGGTGCCCGATACCAGCTACATCATTCAAGTGCGCGCCAGGAATTCGCTCGGCTGGGGCAGCTATCCGACTCAGTACACAAAACACAAAACTTCAGGTTCGAATGTGCTGGTGTTTTTTTTTGTTTCTCAACAGCAAAGTTCATGTGCCTGACAGATTGGCTCCGAATCTTGCTGCTACTGCTTGAATGTTAAGAACGAACGATACCGTAAAGTCTTGCATATAAGATTTCTTCCACTTTTAAGACCCCCATCCACTTATAAAATTCAAAATTTTGAACTTGGTCGAAATCCCACACCGTTTATAAGGACCGGAATTCGCTATATACCGTATTACCTCTAATAAACCCCCATGGGGGTTTATTTCTTCAGCGACTTCTGGGGGTGGGGTTTATTTTGGGGGGGGGGTTTATTTACAAACAAATTCTAGGGGTGGGGGTTTGTTGAAAAATGGCAAAAATACCTTGCATGGCAGGCAAGAAAGTCGCAGAAACTTCTACTTTTCACAGAGATTTCCTTTTGTAACAGCCTTTTGTAATGAAATTACCACTAACTCATCCCTTTGGGGCCTTTGGTAGCACAATTTCACCAATGTCACTGCATTCAGCCACAGAATTCGCTAGGTATGTGTTTCAAACAGGTTTCTAATAAACACCCATGGGGGTTTATTTTGGGGGGGGGATTATTTGGAAACTTGTCGAGGGGGTGGGGGTTTATTTTTTGGGGGGGGGTTTAATTTTGGGGGGGGGGGTTAATAGAGGTAATACGGTAAGACCTCTTTCCACTTATAAGGTTCTTACACAAACTTCCACTTTCAGAAATTTTTGATTTTCAAATTTATACAAGGAGACCTTATATGCAAGACTTTATGGAATTTCCGATTGGTTTTGGTTACACATCACTCACATTTCAGTCAAACGTTCAGCTTTTCACGTTCCTTTTTCTCTTCCAGGGAAAAAAGCCACTCGCAGCACGCATGAAAAATTCAGCACCGACGGTGCTGTGAACACGCAGGGATCATCAGTGTTTGGCACTATTGTTGTTGTTTTGCTCAGTTGTCTCATTGTCAGGATATGAAGTTGTCTTTGATTTTTTTCTGTTCAATTTTTTTCTTGCCCTTGTTCGTCGGAAAAGTTCACAATTGACTGAAATTTTGAAGAAGTTCAGCTTCGGTAAACATCACTGCCGATTCAACATTTGTGAACTTTATGTGTGTGTGCTTACAAGTTTGTTTGTGTGATTCTCATTTTAGCGCTTTTTTGATGATTTTTTTCAACGACGAGTCTTGATTTTTTATGTCTCATTTTTTTCAAACTGCCCCACACAGTTACGAATACAGTCAATCGCACCCAAAGCGGCATTCATGAAGAAGTATTTGCTGCGCTAAAACATAGCTGCCCAGTCACTAAATACTGCTTCATGAATGTCCCTTAACATATGAAGCTGGCTAGTTTGCTGTTTACTTTTTGTCTTTAAAAACTTTGCGTCTAATTGGTAGATAGCCATGAACATGATAAACTTGACATGACTCTAATTTTTAGTTTCTTGCTGACTTTTTGACATTTTATTCATGCGTTTTTGAAACCAATTTCAGCACAAGAAAAATCAGTGTCATTGAACGGTTGTATCTTAGCTGCCTGCCTGCTAATTCTTTTATTAGTAGTTTTGCCAAAGCAGTAGTTATCAGTGGCATTTTATTTCAAAGCACAATCTGAAACTTTTAAAAATTTACTTTGAATTTTGCAAAAACAATTTGGTCCATATTGGCTGTTGTATTTTTGACATTTCAACGAAATATTTTACACTTCAGTTTTTACATCGAACTTTGTTTATAATACGGTGCTTTTCCTGTTTCATTTACTTTTGCTAATCTGTTGTTGTCTGTTTTTTTTAAGATTTAGCGGATTTCTGTCCTTTGTTTTGGAATTTCTGTATTATTATGAGTCTCTGCTCGGCTGTGATATTTATGCTTTTGAAATAACTTTTGTTCTCTTCTGTTATTTTTAGTTACGTTTCTTAGTTCTGATTTTTTCTTCAGGGTCTTTTCATGCGGTCCATGTGGTTTATCCGGCAGTGGTAATTACATAATATGGAACAGCGATTTTACAAATTGTATTGTAATGCAGCTCAAAATAAAAAAAAGATTCTTTTGCTGTTCTCCCAGAAGAAAATTTTTAAGTCGTTCATAATAAAAATTATGGTGTAGGTTATGCCATGTTACAAAACATAGAAAAAATCGGCAGTTCTCATAAATGCCTTTGCGTTCTATTCCACATGAACTGTTTTTCTTATTTTTAAAAATGGTGTTCTTCTACATTTGCATGTTATTTCTAATAATTTTTGTCGGTTTTGCGTCACGTCTCGTGATAAATGTGCTGAAGTAAAAAAAATTGAAGAGTGCGTATCGTAATTTGATGAAAATGGCGGGTGTTTTCTTTTCAGGTAAATGTGGTTATAATATCAGCAAGTGAAAGCAATTAGCGCGCATAAGTTTATTATGGCATTAGTTTTAGACAACCAATAGTGAAAGACGCAGAATTTTTTTGCATCCTGCACTGCAAATTGCACTGCAAACTGCAATGCAGGGTGCAAAACTTTTTTCTGCGTGATTCTATTATAGTCGCGAAACAGAAATACGATGTACAGAGAAGGTAGCATCCCAGCGGTGAAATTGTTAAAAAAGTTCAACTGTCCTTTCCACACATGGACGGCAACCGCCTCGATATTTTTGTTCAATTGGTCTTAGTTTAGCCAGAACGCTCTAACTGCTGCTGATTTATCAGCGGTTTTTTTTGGGGAATTTGCAAATTTTTCAGAAAAAATCCACAAAAAAAGAAATATGCGTTTGCGGTCGCATCGTTCTGTGGCACTATTTGCGGTGCTGGCCAGCTACATCAACGCCAGCAATCAGCATTCAATCGATGTTACATGCGAGAATTTTCTTGACTGCGTCATGATGAACGGAATGGAAAAGTGCCAGCAATGGTTCGGCACAGAGACAATACCGTGCGAAGGATTTGTGAGTTAGCAAAAATGTTTGCACCCTAAAAAGTAAAATAAAATTAGATAAAAACAGTTTTGTTGTACACCAGGATCAGAATGACGGTCAAACAGCGTTGCATGATGCAGCCAATCAACGTTGTACATGACAGCCAATAAAGTGGTTGCATCATTAGCCAATCAACGGTTCCACAATACAGCCAATCAACCTTGCACAATACAGCCAATCAACGTTGCACAATACAGCCAATCAACGTTGCACAATGCAGCCAATCAGCATTGCACAATACAGCCAATAAAGTGGTTGCATCATCAGCCAATCAACGTTCCACAATACAGCCAATCAACCTTGCACAATACAGCCAATCAACGTTGCACAATACAGCCAATCAACGTTGCACAATACAGCCAATCAACATTGCACAATACAGCCAATAAAGTGGTTGCATCATATAGCCAATCAACATTGCACAATAGAGCCAATATAGAGGTTACACAATGCAGCCAATCAACGTTGCACAATACAGCCAAGCCAAACAGCGTTGCATGATGCATTCATCTGATGGAATTTTCAAATTTATACCTCTGCCATCTTCAAGAATTTATGCTGATTTGCAGCATCAAGCAGATACTGAGGTGACCACACCACTATCGTGAATGACGACATCAGACAAAGCTTCATCCGCTTTTGCATAATAATCGCCTACGAAATGACAACCAGACTAAACAGACTATGAGGAATTGAAAAGCATGCATAAACCAATAGCGAATGCAATCAATTAACGTGTGCTTCCATTGGCAGTACAGCAAACATCGCACAACAACCTACAAACGGAAGCATCAGCAACAACAACAACAAGAAGCACATTTCGCGTCGAAGTGAAGCCGGCGGCTATGGTTGAAAATGAGGCGGAGCCAGCCGCCAGCGCCACCTCACCTAGGGAAGGAAGAAGTTTGACCATTGAGAATGTTGAACACTAATAGTTCAAGGAGCATATGATCAATGCCACTGATTTCATGATGAAATGACTTTAGGTGTCACATTTTGCAGTGGGCTGCTTTTTTTGGATTTTTTAGGTTTTGCGACTTACTGCGTGTGCAGGCGTAGAAGGGCAACCTGTTTCAATCTTTACGTGGCAATTCAAAAATCGTCTAAGTTACTCGGCTCTATTAAGGGGAATCGCCAATTTTGAATTCCCGCGTCATAATGCGTGAAACTGTTTACCTAATCTATGCGCGCATTGAGTCTCGGGACCAAAATAAACGATAATAACAGTCACTTTGTACACATGATGGCATCCGATACCATCGACTTTTTTTATTTCGATACATCAGTGTCCCCAAACTATTTTTTTCCTGATGCTGAGCATTACTGTAGCACAACGAATCCATGGCGCACCAGCAGCCGCTCGCGTGCCACGGAGACACCAAAGCACGTTTCGACGCGCGCAGCTGGCACAGCGGCAGCCGTTCCCGGTTGGTCATTGCAAGCTGATTCATAATCGGACTCCATATTCTCAATCCTTCCGGTTGTCAATGACTTGTAGTGTCTTTTCTTAACCTGCAACTCAATGCGGTTGTAGACGCAAAAGGAAACTGTAGTTTCAATCAGTATGTAGTAATTCAGAACAGCGTAAGTGACCCGGCCTTATTTAGGGGACTCGGATCCCTTTGCCAATTTTGAATTCCCGCGTCGTGCATGAGACTGCGCGCGCATTGAGACGCGGGACCAAAATAAAAGATATTAAACGCGTGGTCTTGGCCTAGCCCTACCAACAACAATAATGTCATATCTTCAATTTAGCCGACGACATGTTCGCCACTAAGTACACCTATTGCTCGGAGGCTGGCCAGTTTCGCTGCGACAACGGTCAATGCATCCAAGGACGTAATGAATGTGACGGCGTGCGGAACTGTGAGGACGGCAGTGACGAGCGCGAAGAGCGTTGCCAGGGAGTGCCCAGGCCGGATGATAACGTTGATGGTCGCTTGATGTTTTGCTTGGTTGTTTTGCAATTATCGCTGATTATGCACATTTTAATCGAGCATGCTGGCTGGATCACCCTGCACAGATTGCTTGCATCAAACTGCACGTGTGTGCAACGAACCAATCAGCTAGTTGCATATATTAGCTAGATGGACTGAGTTTGCAACATCCAGTATATGCCTGTATAGCTTGAAATATCCTGTATACATGCGTGTATAGCTTGACCCTGTTTACTTCGTGTATAGCTTGCAACATCCTGTATACATGCGTGTATACCTTGCAACACCCTGTATACATGCGTGTATAGCTTGCAACACCCTGTATACATGCGTGTATAGCTTGCAACACCTTGTATACATGCATGTATAGCTTGCAACATCCTGTATACTTTCGTGTATAACTTGCAACATCCTGTATACTTTCGTGTATAGCTTGCAACATCCTGTATACATGCGTGTATAGCTTGCAACATCCTGTATACTTTCGTGTATAACTTGCAACATCCTGTATACTTTCGTGTATAGCTTGCAACATCCTGTATACATGCGTGTATAGCTTGCAACATCCTGTATACTTTCGTGTATACCTTGCAACATCCTGTATACTTTCGTGTATAGCTTGCAACATCCTGTATACATGCGTGTATAGCTTGCAACATCCTGTATACTTTCGTGTATAACTTGCAACATCCTGTATACTTTCGTGTATAGCTTGCAACATCCTGTATACATGCGTGTAAAGCTTGCAACATCCTGTATACATGCGTGTATAGCTTGCAACATCCTGTATACTTTCGTGTATAACTTGCAACATCCTGTATACTTTCGTGTATAGCTTGCAACATCCTGTATACATGCGTGTATAGCTTGCAACATCCTGTATACTTTCGTGTATAACTTGCAACATCCTGTATACTTTCGTGTATAGCTTGCAACATCCTGTATACATGCGTGTATACCTTGCAACACCCTGTATACATGCGTGTATAGCTTGCAACACCCTGTACACATGCGTGTATAGCTTGCAAATCCCTGTATACATGCTTGTATACATAACTTGAAACACCCTGTACATGCGTGTATACCTTGCATCACCCTGTATACATGCGTGTATAGCTTGCAACACCCTGTATAATGCGTGTATATCTTGCAACACCCTGTATACATGCATGTATAGCTTGCAACACCCTGTATACATGCGTGTATAGCTTGCAACATCCTGTACCTTCATATGCATACAGGACACGCGCGATGCAACGGCAGACGGGTGACTGTGAATCCAACGCAGGATTTGGACAACAAATACTTTCGCTGCTGTGGCATTCGACGTTACGATCCAATGCTTCAGGCTTGTTGTCAGGTTAGGAATCGTTCCACTTGGGGACATCAAAGAAAACTTGCCATAAAAAATTGCTCGCAAAATTTCGTGATCTACCCCAACGGTGAAAAATGCTGTTTTTGTTTTCTTTTTTTGGTCTAATTTCGTGCCTGTGTATTCACTTGTGGCATTGTTGCATACACAGCTACTCAAAGGATGCACAGGATTAGTGAGCTGCGCTGGTGATGCCGATATTTTCATGTGATCTCTCGCTTCACAGAACTCTATAGTATCAATTTTTATCAAACGCAGTATGTAAAAATTCAGCAAAAGTTACCCTTCGTTTTTATGCACTTTGTAGAGAAACGGTCAATTTGTTTTAAAAGAATGTCTGGCTTTAAGGGGCGTCTTTCTGATGTTCCGCTTGACGATGCTCATGGCGACTCAGCAGTGAGACACATGGCGTGCTGCGGCATACGCGCCTACAACACGGATCGCTATGCGTGCTGCAACGGTTTTGTGAGTTCAACATTCGACATTCAACATTCACCATAAACCACTTCGCCCGGCAATCTATCATGTCTTTCATTCAGTCCTTCAGTGAGAGCAGAGAAGACAAACTGCTTCACTGTCACTAGAGACATGTTGTTTTGGCCAACTTGATTATGGGGGCAAATGAAAGGCTCTTGGGAAGTTTTGTGTTACGCGCTTAAAAATGCCTCTGTCCGCACCATTGTACGTGCCAAAACATACGCTACCATGCGCTATCGTACGTTGTGTCGTGAGCATGCTGCCACAATCACCAGATCAACCTTCGCGACTCGCACATGAAGTGCTGCAATGGGCGACGCATTTACAACGCAGTGACGCACTCGTGCTGCGAAGGGCTGGTGGTCGGAAAGCCGGTTAGCGCCCCGAATGACACGGAGCGCGACTATTGCTGCGGAGAGCAGGCCTATGATGGACATTCGGAAGTGTGCTGCAGGTGCGTGGCGGTGGTTGCGCAGGGTGTTTCCTTATTGGCACTTGCAAAGTTTCAAATTCGCCCACAACTGGGACCGTTCGTCGACTTGATTCGTGTCAGAGCGTGTATGCTTTTGGTCAGGCGTTGTTTTTTTGTGAATTTGACAATATGGTCTTTACCTACTAGTTTTTTGAGCACATTTTTTTGTTGCACGCAAATTTGCATATTAATTTGCATACATGCATGCATGCATGCACAAACATGTGCATTTTTCGTTGCATTGCCACAGACACGAAGGCCACCATTATTTGAGCACCATGCCGGCCGGCATTGAACGGCACGAAAATGCCGCCGAAAATTTGCGTTGCTGCGGGAAGCTGTCGTTCAACTCGGCCGTCGACACCTGCTGCAGAGGCGAGATCGTGGCGCTGCCTGAGGAGCCGCCTGAAGGCGTGGACACGTTTGTGCGCTGCTGCAATCGGACGGCGTTCAATGAGTTCACGCATTCCTGCTGTACCACGTCAGTGAGCAAAAGTGCAAGTGCACAAACAAGCAGACTGCCAGAATTGGAGTTTATTGCCTTTTTATTCACTGCCCGCTCATTGCTCGAAGTGTTTTCATGTACAGGGTGTTCCACCACTGATACTAAATACTACGACCCCTTTAGCGCTCCAGTGCTGCTGCGATCCGGCGCCCCAATGGAGTTGACTGTGGTGGCCAAATCCGACGCTGACCCGAAACGATGTCGATAATCAAAAAAGTGATTGAGCAAGTTGTATAGCCCAACTGGGCAATGTATACAATTAGCTGATTGGTTGGTGGCTTGTTGCATGCAATCCGTGTGTATATATTAGCCAGATGGGCTGTATGTGATGCGCTGCAAGCAAGGCACAGGTGCAGGGTGTTGCTCCGTTTTCATGCGCGTTGAGGTTTGATCGACCCTGCCCTGCGCAGAAAAAATGCAGACGTTCGTTCAGTTAATTAATTGATGTGATTCAGAAAACCCGCGCAGCGCACAGCCCGTTTGCTGCTGAACATT
This sequence comes from Theristus sp. LFF4_11, assembly GCA_030248135.1. Lineage (NCBI taxonomy): Eukaryota > Metazoa > Nematoda > Chromadorea > Monhysterida > Xyalidae > Theristus > Theristus sp. LFF4_11. The sequence goes on from JASANC010005210.1 coordinate 35,304, forward strand.
CTTCTGCATGTGCTCATCATCATCGGTGATCTTTCACCTTTCACCATTCTTCTTCATGGCTTTCGGCATGTTCATCAACAACATCTGAATTTTTATTGTGTGATTGTGTTTCTTTTGAAACTTTGTTTTGAAACGAAAAAGTGATTGAACAAATTTATATTGTGTGTACTGTATGCTTGTTACTGCGTCGTATGATACTACCGATTTTTTTACCGACACGTCGCCCAAAAGTAAACAGTAGTTCAATCATACGCTAATTGGAGGAAACAGAAAAAGCAAGTAATGGCCCTCAAGAGATGTCGTGTCGTGATGTGCCAAGTGAGTCGTGTCGCAACCGTCGGCAACCGAAAACAAACAAGCGATACACTTACAAAGCAAACAAAAAGTTTTCCTAGAAATAAATAAAACAATATTCAAATCAGAATTCAAGTTGAACAAACGCAGAATTGCAAATTAACAATACAAATTGGGAAAAGTTTCTAAAAGCGCATTCATGAAGCAGTATTTAGTGACGCGTAGCTATGTTGGTCACTGAATACTGCTTCATGAATGCCCCTAAAGAGACATATCAACCAGTGCAAATGTTTGAAAGTTGCAATGACAAACACACCAAACCGCACCATTTCCTTGGCGAGCCTCGATTCAGCACCGCTAATTGTCGGCAATCTTTTGGCGCCCCCCAGCACCTATGCTTGTTCCGCGCACAGTTTGATCCCAAGTGCTGAGCAAAACTGCACTTTACCCGGGGCGACAGCGGAGCAAGTGGGAGCGATTTTGGAGAATCTTGGCCTTCCGTATGAGATTCAAATGTTCGACAGTGGATACGGTTCAAAAGATGTGCGTGCCAGTCTTTCGATTTGTGACCTCTAATTCATCATGATTGATTTTCACTGGCGTCCAATTGCAGTACAGTACTTATTTTTAAGAAAAATTGCCAATTTATTGTGCTAAATTAAAAAGGTGCGGTGTGATTGAAATGCAGTAAAGTTGTCATATGGATTTAGAGTAACGGCACGTGGCATGGTCTATTACGTCACGTGATCAATGGCGACATCGACTTGTGCGCGGTTGGCATGTTTCCAAGCACCGATCGACTTGCGGATTTTTACGCCACATTTCCAATCAATTTTGACGACGACCCAACATTGCTGGTATGAATGTAAACATGAAAAGGCGGTTGTTGCTTGAATACCGGGCACTTTCATTCAGTATGTGTGTATGTTGGAGGGAGTACAGTGAAAGGTTGAAGTGAGCTGTTTCTTCAATATCAGATGTTTATCTCGTCACTTGGTTGAAAGAGACGTTCTTTCAAACTGGCCATAACATCGCTTGCAAGCTCTGAAGAGACTCAAATTCCAGACAAAACAACAATTTTTAAAATTTTCCAGGTGCCGAAAAGTCGACCAAACATATTGAACTCCGCTCTTTTGGTGTTGATGATCTTTCGTTGGGATTTGTGGTTGGCGCTTGCGGTCAGCGCGCTCGCCTTGATTGGTCTGATGTGTCTCGTGATAGTTGTTCGTCGATTGACATCTGGCGAAAAACGTAAACAGAATTATGTTGTTGTGTTTTTCAAAGGCCCAAGAAACTCATACCAAGACAGAAAACAATAAGTTTGAAACGTGTGGGGGAGGGTGCACTGATGAGAAAACCTGCACGTGGAGTGTCTGCACACCTACTTTCGAAACACTCATGCATCACAATTTGTTCTATTTTGGTTAAGGCACAAACTCTCAATTACAACAACTTTTCTGGATGGGTGCATCAGAAACCGACGTCGACGCAGAAGCAGCTGGCGACACGGCCTGGACGTTGGCGCGACTGGTGATGCCGCGAGGCTGCGACGGCTTCCTCCGACCGAACTCCTCTGTTGGCACGGCGCTGTTCTTGCTACTTGCCGTCAACACGACGCTTTTCCAGGAATTATACCAGGTGTTGTACGCCATTATCATAGACACCGCTCGTGGCCTGGTGGTAGTGCGTTAGACTGCAGTCTGTGCGCTCGGGGGATCAAACCCCGCCGAGGGGTCTATAGGCACTTAATGACAGACGAAAACTCGATGGGCGCCCTACTCAATGGCGTTCTGTGCGCTTCTCTGGGTTAGCCCTGGCAAAAACATCGCCTAAAAATCCCAACCACCAACACCAAACAAATGCGCGAGCGAGCGGAGAGAGCAGACAGCGCATCACGCATTATATGATCATCATACAGTCGAACTCTAAATTATAGAGAATTAGCTGATTGGTTGGTGGTCACGTGGTCACGTGATGCGTGCTTTCTGTGCAGAATATGCTGTGGGCGCGGAGTTTAGTTTGCACAAAAAGCATGCATGCACGTGATCACCAACCAATCAGCTGATTGATTGCCTATAATTTAGATGATCACCAGCCAATCAGCTGATAGCCTATAATTTACAGTTCAATTATGTAGAACTGCGCAATGTACCTGGCATGACCATGGATTACAGACATTGTACAAGCAGCAATCAAGTGCTGGCTAACTATAACTACAAAAATAACAGCGAACAGAGACAACGGTTTGTGAGCGAATTGTTTTTAAGGGGCAACTACGCAGCGTCCTGCTGTCGCCGGCAAGACCGGCAACCTACGAACACCCAGGCCAAGTGGCTGAATCGGTGGCGAGCGGCCAAATTCGTCTGTTTCTAACACATGACAACACTTGGTAGGCTGCTGTGTGCGTGTAACACTCTTCTGAATTACCGTACTTTCTCCTGTAACACACAGTAATTCACGCGTGATTTTAATCAGTCTGTACATGAGGCACACGGTGGGACAAGTGGGATGTGTACTGTAGTTGTACTGTATACACGTGTCGGCAGAAGTTTTTTTTCGTCATATGTGCAACAACAAATCATATCAAAAAATTGCCATTTTTCAGGTACACAAGTCAACTGCGTTCAGCGACCGGTGGTGTTCTGAAAGAATTGGGCGATGCTGTCCGAAAGAACCCGTGAGTTTACCGTAATTTGAAGGTTTGGAGCAAAACCGACAGGAACAAGAAAAACCATTTCAAATTACGGGTTTTTTATCTGTTGTTTAGATACGTCATAAGTGACGATTTGTGGCAGCTGCGCAGTGTTGTGGCCAACGGAGAGGCCGCGATATTTGGGGACAGGTGAAATGGGACCTCGATTCATGCAAATGAGACAAACTGATAATATTGGAGACATGAAAAGCCGCACAACTGGAAAGCTTTGACTGATTTTATTCGACACATTGTAAGTTTCCTTTTTTTGAAACAATTGGCTTACATTTCAGGTACATTCTCCAACGTGTGCTAAAGGACCAGTGTTCAATTGAGGTCATGTCCATACCATCGTTCAGTGGTTTTGTGAGCGTTTTATTCGTGCGCACTGATTGGCCACTACGACACAATTTGACTGAACTGATCGCTCAGAATATCGGCCAATTGCTGTCGATCGAGCAGAAATATCTCTCGTAAGTTGAAACAAACAAACACAAAACATTTTCGCAGACACAATAAAAAATTAACAGTAAAAGCGCCATTCATGGAGGTTGAAGCGCGTCACTTCGCCACACATTCATGAAGCAAAACACAGCGCAGCTTCAGCGCGCGTCATTGCGCGCTTCAGTTTCAGAACATAAAATATGAACATTCATACGCACGTTCATGTTAGCGTGCGTACATGAATGGGCTTTGATGAACGTTTGAAAAATAAACTAAAAAGCATGAAAAAGCGCGTTATTTTCGATTTGGTATACCGAGTTGCGGCAGCGAATCAGCATCCAGCAAGTACGAGCCAATCAGCATGCTCGCAACGTCCGGCATGGCACTGGTCTGGCTCACTGGTCTGCTCGCTTCGGCGGCTGTTTTCTTCGTCGAACTTGCCGTTCACAATTACAAGCTGTCTTGTGGGCAAGTGGAACACGACTCACAGATCACCAGACTTTGAGCAACTCTTGTTCCTTTTTGATCGCCAATATTTCTGCTTTTTTTTGCGCAAGAAAATTTTTTTAATGTTGAAATTATTCGCACAAACTGTATATGTAAAAAGCTTTGCAAAAAACATTTTTGCGGATGTGAAACCGCTGTGTGTAAAATGCGATAGGCAAAGCCTGTCAAAACCTGACAAGCAAAAACTTTGACTTACATTTTTCATTTACTTTTCAGTTTCAGGTAAAAAATGGAGTGTGGGAATTTGTTAAATTTTTGTAGTTCTGGTAATTTTCAAGATCAGTGATAACTTTAGTTTTTGAAATGAAGTTTTCTGCATTGCTAACCTATCAATTAAAAATGTTTTCCAAATGAATAAACAAGACAAGACTGGCCGCTAAATTTAAATGCAAAATATTTTTCCGTTTGTAACCATGGCAACTGCATGTGCATGTTTGTTGTTGTTCTGAGTTTTCACCAATTCATTTTATCTTTTTTCAACATTTATTTATTCTAATACAGCAATATTTATTCAACTATAGAAAGCAAATATTTACTCCAGCTGAATTAGTAAATTCGAAATGAAGGTAAGTCTGATTCAATGTTTTAATCTCACGGAAGCTTTTGACAACGGCAAATGCAGCATTAGCCTTTTTGAAGCCTCCCTGTCTTCATGTGTTGACAATATTGTTTTGAAATATAGATAGTTCTATCTTGGTTGTCCTTTGTTTGAGGTATTCTGTTCGTCTGTGAAAAGTTTTCAAAAAACTTCATGTTTTTTGAAATTGAATTTTTTTAAATAAAACATTATCTTTTAATTGTTTAATACTGTATTTATAGTTGTTGTTTTCCATCTCGAGCGGAGAATCGCCGATCATCGACGATGAGCGATCAATAAAGTTCGCATGGCAAACAACCGGCAATTACTTGGCCGTCACCACGCAAGTTTTTTTTCGCGCAATAATATTTTATATTCAGCGACGTCAAAAACTGTTACCGTAATCGTAATTAAAAACTGAGTATTTGAAGAAAAAAACCATTTCAGACTACAAGGCAACCGAGTGGTGGTGGTCGACCGACGCGGCGAACAAGTGCAAGACATCATGTTGCCCGGGTGAGAGTGTTGCGCAAAACTCGAAAGCTGTGCGCCACTTTTGGCGAGATATGATGCCACTTGGTGACAAGCAAGCCGGAGACGGCAATAGCATGCCAACATCCGGGTGGGGCGATGGCGTTGACGCACGGGCACTGGTTGTTGTTGGCGATGCTTTTAGCCACGGCTAAGCCAGAGAAGCGTACAGAACGCCGTCGAGTGGGGTGCCCATCGAGTTTTCTCTGTCATTAAGTGCGTATACACCCCTCGGCGGGGCTCGATCCCCCGACCGCACAGCTAAGAGTCTAACGCGCTACCACCAGGCCACGACTGCGCAAAACACACCGGCGCACCAAACGCAACACAAACCGCATTTTAGATCGGTGACCAGTTTAGCGTGGGATGAAGATGGTGACCTGTTAGCGATCACGGAGGATGCGACACATTCGGTGACCCTCTGGGACGTGAACACGCAGCGGACCGTCGAAATCGACAGCAACATGGCCGCAAAGTCAGGTTTCTTTTGTAGAAGGTTTGAAAATGGAGTTTCTTTTCTTTTTTCCTCATAATGAGTTAATAACTGTTTAAAGGGACACGCTTTCGTTTGCGATCTGGTCAACAGTGTCGCCGATTCTGATTGCGGGAAGCAAAAAAGGCAATCTATTGATTTACAATCACCGAACTCAACGGTACAACTACATATTTTTGTTTTTTAAAAAGCAAGAGCTAAAGTTGTTTGAATGTGACGCTTGAACAATCCAGACTTTTAGCGCGTCCGATTTCGCTGTTGATGCAGCTATGACCTAAAGTTATTTTTTTTCAAAGGCGCGAAAAAATGATCGGGAGACACACAAAAGCGATCACATGTGGAGCCATAAATCGACGTGAATTGGTGGCACTCGGTGGTCAGGACAGCACGATCACGGTGAGTGTTGGAACACGTTGCGTTCAGCATGAGCGATGCTTGATGGCATTCCATTCCATTCCATTCCATTCCATTTTATGTCGCGACAAAGCAGGAAACTCCGATAAAACTGCATGAACAGCATGTAGTTCGGAGACCCAAAGCAGAGTTCGGAGCTTGATTGTTTGAGCGTCTTTTTTGGCGTCCCCTTTGCGCAATTTTTTGATTTTTTTGTTTTACTGCCATTCAATTGCACGAACATTTCCAGGTGAGTTCAATTGACGGCGAACTGCTGCAGACGTTTTCATGCACCGAGCCACCATCGGAGATTCAGTTTTCGGACATGAAGTCGACTGAGAAACAGTCATCGTCAGCGGTCGAGTCCACGGTACACGCAGTGTGTTACACTGAATGTTTTGAACGTGTGACATATTATCTTTTCTTTAAGACCTGCGACTCAATGCGGTTGTGGACGTAAAAGGAAACTAGTGTCAATCTGTATGTGGTAATTCACAATAGCCTAAGTGACCCAGTCTTTTTTAAAGGACTCGGATCACTGTGCCAATTTTGAATTCCCGCGTCGTGCATGAGACTGCTTACCCATCTATGCACGCATTGAGACGCGGGACCAAAATAAAAGATATTACATGTGATGAAATATTGTGCTGATGTTGTGAACGTCATACAAAAACAGGCACATGTTTCAGATCAGCGCCCTCAGCGGCAGACGAATCCTGATGCTGATGAACTTGAACGAGCCCGAAAATCCGACAAATCTTCAGTTTCAAACAAGATACGGCGACATAATTGCATACAAGTGGTCAGTGACCGTTGGACTTTTATCTCAAGCCTCATGCCGTGACTTTATTTTTTTGTTGAACTGTCCAGAAGCAGCGATGCAGGAGCATTATTATTCTATTTTGTTGTTTTAGGTTCGGCGACGGCTATATTCTCGTCGGGTTTGAACAGGGCTTTCTGGTGTCAATCTCCACTCATTTGTCTGAAATTGGATCGGTAAACGTGAACTGGTTTTCTGTTTGAAAATAACCAATCAAAGAATCAAAAAATAAAACAACATGTCGTGCAGGAAATCTTTTCGATACAAGAGCATAAAAGTTACCTTTCGTGGGTTTGCGTTAGTCCGTCGTTTCAGAAGATCGTAACAACTGGCGATAATTGGTAAATCTTCATTTTTAGTGACCTTTTCCTAATATTGGGAACAAAACATGTAGATTTTTGCTATATCCCGATAAATGAATCGCCTATATCCTCGCTTTTCTGTGTAAATTTAGCATTTGCGCTGTGATAGCGTTGAGCAGACGGTTTTGGATTGAAATGTTTAGAAATGGTTGCAAAAACCTGTTTTTTTCAGTGTGAAATTACGCGAATTGTCACAAATTTCCCAAGTTTACGCGATCGTGGAATTAGACAGCGAGCACAAAGGGTTGCACATGGTCGAACTGAATGCTGACGGTCAGTGTCCTTATTGCTGATTTATTTATGTTTTGTCTAAGGAGCCAAGCCATGAATATTTTGATACTGCTTGTGCAGCTTCTGTTGACGTGGTATCATTTGATGTTTGCCTGAAAGTGAATCGTATTTTATTATGCTGTTCACGAAACAATCCACTGCTTGTAAAAGAAGAACAAAAAATGAATCAAAGTGCCAACGAAATAACAAACGAAAATCAATTATACAAACAAAAATTTCTTGCCAACTGTGCCAGAAATAAAAGATAGTGCTCACAAACTATTTATGTCAAAACTTTCGCCACATTCAATTCAACAGCATGGTGTTGGTCGGCTTCAATCTGCTTTGCCTCTGAACCGTTTTCTTGGGCAATTTGCTCCTGATTCAGCGAGGAAGCAACTGAAATGGAAATTTCAGAAGCCACATAAATCAAGAGCCCTGAAAAACCGAAGTTTTTCAATTTCGACAGTCACAATGGAATGGATGGAAACTTTTCTGTTTTTGGGTCTTTGGCTTGATTTTAACTTCCAGTTCCCAATGAAAAATAAACATACCGTCTAAAACTCTATAACATATCCAACTAGCTGATTGGTTGGTGGTCACGTGATGCACGGATTCCATGCCAATCAAACTCCGCCTCCGCGCAGCAATTCATGCACAGAATGCATGCATCGACCAATCAGCTTGTTGGATTTGCTATAGAGTTAGACAGTCACCCTCGTGGCCTTGTGCGTTAGACTCTTGTGTCTTTTGCGCTCGGGGGATCGAGCCCCGCCGAGGGGCGTATAGGCACTTTAGGACAGAGAAAACTCGATGGGCGCCCTTCTCAATGGCGTTCTGCACGCTTCCCTGGGTTAGCCCTGGCTATAAAGATCGCCTAAAATCCCAACAACAACAACAACAACAACAACAAAACTGTATAGAACTAAAAGAAACAGAACTCACTTTGATTGATGTCATTGATGGCCTCGGCTGTGTATGACACTCGATGCGTCTCAATCGGACTGGGCGAAAATTGGTCGTGGAGAGACCACCTGCCCAGGAAAACGAACGACAAACCGACAAACGTGCAAATGCTAAACGAAACCAACATGTGACCTGTGTTATGTTCGACGTTAAACATACAGTCGAACTCTAAATTATAGGAAATCAGGTGATTGGTTGGTGATCACGTGTTCTTAACGTGCGGTATGGTCGATTAAACATGGCAGCTTTTTTCAGGGTAAAGATAGGAATGGATTGAAGAGTGGATAAACTGTGGTTTTTCCGTGAAAGTTCCTTGTTTTCTGTCTAGATCCTGGCAGAGCGGAACCTTTAGCTTCAACTGCACCGTTTCAGCAGTTGATCTACCGTCAAATGATAAAAACTGCACCACCCCCACCGAAATCATGACAGTGGACACGAACACAGAAGGGGACAGCAGGAAAAGGGATGTTACGCAGGACCATACATTGGAGATAATTGCTGACAACAAAAGCGTCAGTCGGTTGCTCTTAACAAAAGTTGCCCTCTGAGAAACAGTTTAGAGAGAAAATTTCAAATACCAAACCAAGCAGTCGTTATGACGACCAAAGCCGCTTCCCTGTTGCCACCCTGGTGATAATTTTTGGTGAAACACTGCGAATCAGCTCGGAGACAGAGAGGCAGCAAAAGAAAAAAGAAGCCAACTCCAAGACTGATCGCTAGTGCACCGGCCATGAAAGTCTGCCGAGACGAATTGTTAGCTTCCATGATGAACAGGATCGATCGTTTGAAGATCAAAATCAGTTTGTTTTGATGATTTTCAAAAACTTTTGTAATCATGCGGATGCGCGAGCGAGCGAAGCGAGCGGACAGCGCATCACGCATTATATGGCTGAATATGGACCTGCGCGCGTTTTCAAAATTTAGTCGCTGTCCTGCAGCAACGAACATACATGCTGCAAACTTGATACTGTGCACACGAAGAGACCTGCCAAAGTTGCAAACTGTGCCGAAGAAAAAT
>JASANC010005212.1:0-14628 GCA_030248135.1 Theristus sp. LFF4_11
CCAACAAAAAAAATAAATTATGTTTGGGCTTGAAAACCCAAAAGGTCAGCAATAAATCGAACATTATCTTTTGCTTAATAGTTTATATTCCACCAATTACACAAGAAAAAACCACAGCGTTTTCACCGGACAGTCTTTGGTCACAATAGACGAACACAATTTGCTGCCATACCGCAATTAAACCGAATTTAGAGTCAGTTGAGATAAAAAAGAAAACAAATCAGTAATTGTGTAAGAAAGACCATTTTGAGCGACATTTGGAATTTTTGAAATTTTCAGCTCAGCTCGGCAGTTCCAGCCTATTCTTGCACCTCGCTTAACAGTTCTTTCAAAACATCAATGTCAATTTCGTCATCATATTTTTCTTGGTCACAGATTTTCCCATTTTCTCATCAAAAATGATATAAAAACTCAGGGTTCGAAATTGAAAAAAACCGGAAAAATACGAAAAAAACCGGAAAAATACAGAAACGGTCTTTTTCCCGTTTTTTTCAAGGCACCAATTTTTGCCCTGGTAAAAAAACGCGTATAAATACGTGTTTTTTTACCGGTAAAAAAACCGGTATTTTTACCATGCCAACCCTACACACAACACGCTGCGCACCTTTAACAAAACCACGGAACACGGAGGGACGCGGATTTGGGGAGATTTGGGGACAGGACAAATCTGTCCCCGTCCAAAAAAATATGTTTTTGTCAAATAAATAAATAAATAAATAAATAAAGGCGCAATAAAGCAAAGCAAAGCTAAATGTCAAAACTAGACTTCAAGGATTACGGTAGCTCTCCAATGGGTCTCGACACGATTTTTTAAAAACGTTCCTGATTGCCAGCAAAAGCATTGGTGGACACCGTTCATATGATTGCAACAAACAGTCTTATGTTTGAAGTTCGGGTTACGGTAGCGGTAGTTTTGGGTCTTGACACGAAGTTGCTGAAAACTACTTTGTTTCTTGCGAATAACAGTTGAAACCATTTAGAAACATGCCGCATGATCACAGAACGTCAAAAATCGGATTTTAAGGAGTACGGTAACTCTGCTGTGGGTCTCGACACGATTTTTTAAAAACGTTCTTTTATTGCCAAGAACTGTTATTAGAATGGTGGATACCGTTCACATGATTGCACGAAACAGTCATATGTCTGAAGTAAGGTCCCACGGGTTACGGTAACTGTAGTTCGGTCTTGACACGAAGTTGCTGAAAACTACTGTGAATAACAGTTGTTTCTTGCAATCATGTGAACGGTGTTCATCAATTTAGTATTTTCCTGGCAATAAAAGGCAGTTTAAAAAAATCGCGTCGAGACCCACCCACGCGTACTCCTTAAAATCCGATTTTTGACGTTCTGTGATAATGCGGCATGTTTCTAAATGGTTTCAACTGTTATTCGCAAGAAACAAAGTAGTTTTCAGCAACTTCGTGTCAAGACCCAAAACTACCGCTACCGTAACCCGTGTGCCCGAACTTCAAACATAAGACTGTTTGTTGCAATCATATGAACGGTGTCCACCAATAGAGTAGCTTTTGCTGGCAATCAGGGACGTTTTTAAAAATCGTGTCGAGACCCGTTGGAGAGCTACCGTAATCCTTGAAGTCTAGTTTTGACATTTAGCTTTGCTTTGCTTTATTGCGCCTTTATTTATTTATTTGTTTATTTATCAAAAACATAGCTTTTTTGGAGGGGGACGGATTTGTCCTGTCCCCAAATCTCCCCAAATCCGCGTGCCTCCGTGTTCCGTGGTTTTGTTAAAAGTGCGCAGCGTGTTGTGTGCATATAAAATATGGGTCACTTTAGCTGCACGCAGCCTCCGTGTTGCCTCCGTGGTTTTGTTAAGCGTGCAGCCTCCGTGTTCCGTGTTGCCTCCGTGGTTTTGTTAAAGGCCCTAGGTTTGTTCGAAGCGTCTCGTCGAGCTGAGTTCAGCTAGACTATAATATTTTCAGAACGATACGGAAAACTATAAGAGCGAAAATCGTGTTTTATTGAAATTATGTCCATTTCATACAGGGAAAGTTGCATTTTCAACAGTAAAACAGGACAATTTTTGACGTGTACTTGAATACTGAACCGTTCTCAGTTGTTCCTCTTCAGAAAATTACCAAAATTTGACTGTGTTCAAAATTTCCTGTTTGCTGCAGCTAAGTCGGTAACCCCTGTCAACCCGGTCCCCCCCCGCCCCCAAGACTAGGGTTAGGGGCTTTGAAAATTTTTTTTTTCAATTTTTTATCGTTTTTTTTAAATTTGGATTTTTTTTCAAACTTAAAAAAAAATTTATAAAATTTTTCTTCTACTTTGCTCTGAAAATTCGATTTATGGCATAATTTTTTGAAAGTTCAAACCAAATTTTCTTCCCAGCTTCTTTGTGTGCTTATTTAAATGTCATTATTTGGTCATTTTGACCGACGTACTCCATGTTTTTCGATTTGGATGACTTCTAGAGTCAATTTTTAGCGTTGAAATGACTTAACTGAATTGAAATATCGTTTCAGAAATTGTTTTCTTGCAACTTAGAACATGTTTTTCAGTCGGTAGGCCATGAGATGAACATGATAACTTGTTGATTGGCGTATGTTATAGGTCTACAATGGAGTTGTGCGATATATTGTTAAACAATTGGAGCGGAGATGTTGGTTAATACCACATCACACGACCGTTTTTCAGATACCCGATAAAATGGCCACATGTTAAAACTTGCGTGCTGAGCTAAACTAACGTGTTAAACTTGCGTCTGTCAGTTGCCCGCAACGTGATCGCGAAATCATGGTACGTGTTTTCGATACGATGATTTGAAGAGTGGGCTGTCGCCATGTGGCAGATAGCATAGCTGGTTGAACCTGAAAGTAAGTGTCTTGGGGGGGGGCGACCGGGTCGACAGGGGTTGCCGACTTAGCTACAGCAAACAGGAATTTTTGAACACAGTCTAATTTTGGTAATTTTCTAAAGAGGAACAACTAAGAACGGTTCAATATTCAAGTACACGTCGAAAATTGTCCTGTTTTACTGTTGAAAATGCAACTTTCCCTCTATGAAATGGACATAATTTCAATAAAACACGATTTTCGCTTTTATAGTTTTCCGGATCGTTCTGAAAATAATCTAGATGAACTCAGCTCGACGAGACGCTTCGAACGAACCTAACTTGTAAAAAAAAATTTTTTTTAATTTTTTTAAATTTAAATCCGGATTTTTCCCCCTAACTAGGGTTGTTAAAAAAAAACAAAAATCGTCATTTTTGTTTTTTAAAAAATTTTTTTTTTTTAAATTTCAAAAATCAAAGTTGTGCTAAATCAATCAGGGAGTCCGAAGTAGGGTTGTTAAAAAAAACAAAAATCGTCATTTTTGTTAAAAAAAAAAAAAAATTAAAAAAAAAAAATTTCAAAAATCAAAGTTGTGCTAAATCAATCAGGGAGTCCGAAGAACCACATATGATATGCAAGCGCCTCCCGAATGACTCCCATATGACGGAACTTTGCAGATTTTGTTTTGGTGACCTCAATTACCCCTTTTCCAAACCGTCACCATGCCTCTTCTTGTGTTTTGACCTCCAAAACGTCACTAATTGTCCCCAGCTAAACTAATGCTAAAGTGAAGACAAACATACCGTCTTGAAATTCGATCAATTCTTCTGATGGTGTTGCGACGACACGACACGAAGCAGCAAGCAACCAGACAACGTAGCGCTTGCAAACGGAGCAGCGAGCACAATCGGACGCTCTGCGAGGCGAATCGTCACCTTATCTGCATCGGAAATGGTAGGCCAAGCTTTGGGACGCTCAAAAACTTCATCGCAGATGTTGTCGTAGCCTAAAATCAGTCGGTAAAACGGCCCAAAATCGACTGCTAAAGGTTTTACGAGGTATAATCAAAGAAAATTTTTGCTGAACTTTCGAAAAATTTTGCCAAAATTGAGGTTTTCAGAGCATATTAGAGGAAAATTTTTCGAATTTTTAAAAAAAAAATCGGCATTTTTGTTTTTTTTTTAATCACTTTTTTTTTTCAAAAATTTTCATTTTTGTTTAACAACCCTAAGTCCGAAGAACCACATATGATATGCAAGCGCCTCCCGAATGACTCCCATATGACGGAACTTTGCAGATTTTGTTTTGGTGACCTCAATTACCCCTTTTCCAAACCGTCACCATGCCTCTTCTTGTGTTTTGACCTCCAAAACGTCACTAATTGTCCCCAGCTAAACTAATGCTAAAGTGAAGACAAACATACCGCCTTGAAATTCGATCAATTCTTCTGATGGTGTTGCGACGACACGACACGAAGCAGCAAGCAACCAGACAACGTAGCGCTTGCAAACGGAGCAGCGAGCACAATCGGACGCTCTGCGAGGCGAATCGTCACCTTATCTGCATCGGAAATGGTAGGCCAAGCTTTGGGACGCTCAAAAACTTCATCGCAGATGTTGTCGTAGCCTAAAATCAGTCGGTAAAACGGCCCAAAATCGACTGCTAAAGGTTTTACGAGGTATAATCAAAGAAAATTTTTGTTGAACTTTCGAAAAATTTTGCCAAAATTGAGGTTTTCAGAGCATACCGTATTACCTCTATTAAACCCCCCCCCACCATTAATCCCCCCCCCCCACCAATAAACCCCCACCCCCCCGACCAGTTTCCAAATAATCCCCCCCCCACAAATAATCCCCATAGGGGGTGTGGAGACCTGTTTGAAACACATACCCAGCGAATTCAGTGGCTGGTTGCAGTGAAAATGATGAAATTGTGCTACCAAAGGCCCCAAATGGGTGAGTTTATAGTAATTTCATTACAAAAGGCTGTTATAAAAGGAAATTTCTATGTAGAGTAAAAGTTTCTGCGACTTTCTTGCCTGCCATGCAAGGTATTTTTGCCATTTTTCAACAAACCCCCCACCCCTAGAATTTTTTTGTAATTAAACCCCCCCCCCACCAATAATCCCCCCCCACCAATAAACCCCCACCCCTAAAAGTCGCTGACGTATTAATCCCCCATGGGGGTTTATTGGGGGTAATACGGTATTAGAGGAAAATTTTTTGAATTTTTTTTTTTAAATCGGCATTTTTGTTTTTTTTTAATCACTTTAAAAAAAAAAAATTTTCATTTTTGTTTAACAACCCTACCCCTAACCCTACCCAAGACACCTGTGCTATCTGCCACATGGCGAGAGCCCACTCTTCAATTCATCGTATCGAAAACACGTACCATAATTTCGCGATCACGTTGCGGGCAACTGACAGACGCAAGTTTAACACGTTAGTTTAGCTTAGCACGCAAGTTTTAACATGTGGCCATGTTATCGGGTATCTGAAAAACGGTCGTGTGATGTGGTATTGACCAACACCTCAGCTCCGCTCCAATTGTTTAACAATATATCGCACAACTCCATTGTAGACCTATCAGTACCGAAGACGAGGGGGGGTGGGGGGGGGGTACACATCTAGGGTTGTTAAACAAAAATAAAAAAAAATTTTCTTAAAAAGTGATTAAAAAAACAAAAATAGCGATTTTTTTTTAAATTCGAAAAATTTTCCTCAAATATGTTCTGAAAACCTCAATGTTGGCACAATTTTTCGAAAGTTAAACAAAAAATTTTTTGATTATACCTCGTAAAACCTTTAGCAGTTGATTTTGGACCGTTTTACCGACTGATTTTAGGCTTCGACAACATCTGCGATGAAGTTTTTGAGCGTCCCAAAGCTTGGCCTACCATTTCCGATGCAGATAAGGTGACGATTCGCCTCGCAGAGCGTCCGATTGTGCTCGCTGCTAAGTTTGCAAGCGCTACGTTGTGTGGTTGCTGCTTCGTGTCGTGTCGTGGCGACTTGGGTTTTTAACAGTACCGTGGGCCCAAAAAAAATTTCGAGGGGGGGGTATGGTACCGTGGGGGGGGGGTGCCGACCAAAAAGTGAGGGGGGTCCAACCTATGGTAACGTGGGACCCCCCCCCCAGGGGGTACCATTGGGGGTGGCATTTTTTCAAAATTTTCTGTGGGGGGGCCCCACCCCCCCCCCACCCCCCCATGATAATTTTTCGCTCAAATTTTGAAGGAAAAACGCTAAATTTTGCTGCAAAATCGTTGAAATTACAATGAAGATGGTCAAGTTATCATATATTCAGCTTATATTATGGACTTTATAGACAAAAAATCATGATTTTCGAAAAAAATTTTAGGCCTTTAACAAAACCACGGAGGCAACACGGAACACGGAGGCTGCACGCTTAACAAAACCACGGAGGCAACACGGAGGCTGCGTGTAGCTAAAGTGACCCATATTTTATATGCACACAACACGCTGCGCACCTTTAACAAAACCACGGAACACGGAGGCACGCGGATTTGGGGAGATTTGGGGACAGGACAAATCCGTCCCCCTCCAAAAAATATGTTTTTGTTAAATAAACAAAGAAATAAATAAAGGCGCAAAAAAGCAAAGCAAAGCTAAATGTCAAGGATTACGGTAGCTCTCCAACGGGTCTCGACACGATTTTTTAAAAACGTCCCTGATTGCCACCAAAAGCTACTCTATTGGTGGACACCGTTCATATGATTGCAACAAACAGTCTTATGTTTGAAGTTCGGGCACACGGGTTACGGTAGCGGTAGTTTTGGGTCTTGACACGAAGTTGCTGAAAACTACTTTGTTTCTTGCGAATAACAGTTGAATGAAACCATTTAGAAACATGCCGCATTATCACAGAACGTCAAAAATCGGATTTTAAGGAGTACGGTAACTCTGCTGTGGGTCTCGACACGATTTTTTAAAAACGTTCTTTTATTGCCAAGAACTGTTACTAGAATGGTGGATACCGTTCACATGATTGCATGAAACAGTCATATGTCTGAAGTAAGGTCCCACGGGTTACGGTAACTGTAGTTCGGTCTTGACACGAAGTTGCTGAAAACTACTGTGAATAACAGTTGTTTCTTGCAATCATGTGAACGGTGTTCATCAATTTAGTATTTTCCTGGCAATAAAAGGCAGTTTAAAAAATCGCGTCGAGACCCACACAGCAGAGTTACCGTATTCTTTGAACTCAAGTTTTGACATTTTGTGAAAACGCTGCGTGTTTCTAATTGGTTTCAACTGTTATTCGCAAGAAACAAAGTAGTTTTCAGCATCATCGTGTCAAGACCCAAAACTACCGCTACCGTAACCCGTGTGCCCGAACTTCAAACATAAGACTGTTTGTTGCAATCATATGAACGGTGTCCACCAATAGAGTAGCTTTTGGTGGCAATCAGGGACGTTTTTAAAAAATCGTGTCGAGACCCGTTGGAGAGCTACCGTGATCCTTGACATTTAGCTTTTCTTTGCTTTTTTGCGCCTTTATTTATTTCTTTGTTTGTTTAACAAAAACATATTTTTTGGAGGGGGACGGATTTGTCCTGTCCCCAAATCTCCCCAAATCCGCGTGCCTCCGTGTTCCGTGGTTTTGTTGAAGGTGCGCAGCGTGTTGTGTGCATATAAAATATGGGTCACTTTAGCTGCACGTAGCCTCCGTGTTGCCTCCGTGGTTTTGTTAAGCGTGCAGCCTCCGTGTTCCGTGTTGCCTCCGTGGTTTTGTTAAAGGCCAAAATTTTAGGGTGTGCAGAAAATTTTGGGGGGGGGGGTGTCCGCCAGACAAAATTTCATGGGGGGGTGGGGGGGGTAGAGATGTAAGGGTCAAAAAAAAATTTTTTTTTTAATTTTTTTTTTAAATTGTAAAAAAATGAGCCTTTTTTTTTATTTTTTTTATTAAAAATTTTTGAGATTTTTTGTTTAATGTGCTCTGAAAATGCCGTTTTTGGCATAATTTTTCGAAAGTTCAACAAAAATTTTCTTTGACTTTACCTTGTCACTTAGTCTTCAACGCTGCAGGTGGTATTCTGGATTGATTTATCGACTGTTTTCAGCCTTGGTGAGTGATGATCGACTCGCGCATTGAAGTACTTGAGCGTCGCAAAGGCTAGTTCAACAAATTCCGATGTCGCTAAGGTGAGATAGAAGCAGAGAACTCACATTTACGCATCGTTTTTCAGGATCTCGAAAGGTGGAAATTGCACTGTCTGCCACTGCAAGCGTAACTTCGTTGGTTGCTCGTTGCTGTTTCGCCTCGTGTCGTCAGCATGATCACACCGGTTTGTTGTGGAACTTGTTTCCATGTTATTTGAGGTGAATTGAGAGGCAAAACACGAGACGTGATGTCGTCGGTGGGAAAATGGGGTCGCCGAAACCAAGTCTGAAATTTTCACCCTCCTCCCATATGAGTGGGGGTCATATGGTAAGTCGGTGGCTCCTCAGATGGTGATATTCGGACTCCCTGAAAAATTCTGAACAACTTTCATTTTTTAAAAAAAAAAATTTAAAAAAAATTTTTTTTTTTTTAAAAAGAAAAAAATAGAAAATTTTTTTTTCTTGACATCTCTAGGGGGGGGGGGGGTGTCGGCCAAATTTTCGAGGGGGGGGGGTACGATGGGGGGGGTGCCCGGTTTTTAGGGGGGGGGTGGCACGGTGCCCCCCCCCACCTGACGGTCTCTGGTGCTCTGTGGGGGGGGTGTACCCCCACCCCCCCCCCCCGCCCACGGTACTGGTTGTTAAAAAACAAAAATCGCCATTTTTGTTTTTTTTAATTAAAAAAATTCAAAAATCAAAGTTGTGCTAAATCAATCAGGGAGTCCGAAGAACCACATATGATATGCAAGCGCCTCCCGAATGACTCCCGTATGGCGAAACTTTGCAGATTTTGTTTTGGTGACCTCAATTACCCCTTTTCCAAACCGTCACCAGGCCTCTTCTTGTGTTTTGACCTCCAAAACGTCACTAATTGTCTCCAGCTAAACTAATGCTAAAGTGAAGACAAACATATCGCCTTGAAATTCGATCAATTCTTCTGATGGTGTCGCGTTGGAAAAGGGGTAATTGAGGTCAGTACCGTCCCCACCCGACGGTCTCTGGTGCTCTGGGGGTGTACCCCCCCCACCTTCCCCCCGCCCACGGTACTGATTGAGGTCACCAAAACAAAATCTGCAAAGTTCCGCCATACGGGAGTCGTTCGGGAGGCGCTTGCATATCATATGTGGTTCTTCGGACTCCCTGATTGATTTAGCACAACTTTGATTTTTGAAATTAAAAAAAAATATTTTTTTTAACAAAAATGGCGATTTTTGTTTTTTTTAACAACCCTAGGTACACCCCCCCCCCAGAGCACCCGAGACCTCCGCGTGAGGGGGGTCACGCGACACCCACCCCCCAAAACCTGACACTGGACCATCCACACCCCCCTCGAAATTTGCTAGACACCCCCCACCTAGGGTTAGGGGAAAAAAAATCCGGATTTTTTTTTTAAATTAAAAAAAAAAAATTTTTAAATTTTTTTTACAAGTTAGGTTTGTTCGAAGCGTCTCGTCGAGCTGAGTTCATCTAGACTATTTTCAGAACGATCCGGAAAACTATAAGAGCGAAAATCGTGTTTTATTGAAATTATGTCCATTTCATAGAGGGAAAGTTGCATTTTCAACAGTAAAACAGGACAATTTTCGACGTGTACTTGAATATTGAACCGTTCTTAGTTGTTCCTCTATAGAAAATTACCAAAATTTGACTGTGTTCAAAAATTCCTGTTTGCTGTAGCTAAGTCGGCAACCCCTGTCGACCCGGTCGCCCCCCCCCCCCCCCCCCAAGACACTTACTTTCAGGTTCAACCAGCTATGCTATCTGCCACATGGCGAGAGCCCACTCTTCAAATCATCGTATCGAAAACACGTACCATGATTTCGCGATCACGTTGCGGGCAACTGACAGACGCAAGTTTAACACGTTAGTTTAGCTCAGCACGCAAGTTTTAACATGTGGCCATGTTATCGGGTATCTGAAAAACGGTCGTGTGATGTGGTATTAACCAACATCCCCGCTCCAATTGTTTAACAATATATCGCACAACTCCATTGTAGACCTATAACGTACGCCAATCAACAAGATATCATGTTCATCTCATGGCCTACCGACTGAAAAAACATGTTCTAAGTTGCAAGAAAACGATTTCTGAAACGATATTTCAATTCAGTTAAGTCATTTCAACGCTAAAAATTGACTCTAGAAGTCATCCAAATCGAAAAACATGGAGTACGTCGGTCAAAATGACCAAATAATGACATGTACCTAAGCACACAAAGAAGTTGGGAAGAAAATTTGGTTTGAACTTTCAAAAAATTATGCCATAAATCGAATTTTCAGAGCAAAGTAGAAGAAAAATTTTTCAAATTTTTTTTTTAAGTTTGAAAAAAAAATCCAATTTTTAAAAAAAAAACGAAAAAAAATAAAAAAAATTTTTTTTCAAAGCCCCTAACCCTACCCCCACCCACCCCCCCTGAGGGTGAGTTAGGGGGTTAGGGGCTTTGAAAAAAAATTTTTGTTTATTTTTTTTCGTTTTTTTTAAATTTGGATTTTTTTTCAAACTTAAAAAAAATTTGAAAAATTTTTCTTCTACTTTGCTCTGAAATTTCGATTTATGGCATAATTTTTTGAAAGTTCAAACCATTTTCTTCCCAACTTCTTTGTGTACTTAGGTAAATGTCATTATTTGGTCATTTTGACCGACGTACTCCATGTTTTTCGATTTGGATGACATCTAGAGTCAATTTTTAGCGTTGAAATGACTTAACTGAATTGAAATATCGTTTCAGAAATCGTTTTCTTGCAACTTAGAACATGTTTTTCAGTCGGTAGGCCATGAGATGAACATGGCGTATGTTATAGGTCTACAATGGAGTTGTGCGACATATTGTTAAACAATTGGAGCGGAGGTGTGGGTTAATACCACATCACACGACCGTTTTTCAGATACCCGATAACATGGCCACATGTTAAAACTTGCGTGCTCAGCTAAACTAACGTGTTAAACTTGCGTCTGTCAGCTGCCCGCAACGTGATCGCGAAATCATGGTACGTGTTTTCGATACGATGATTTGAAGAGTGGGCTTTCGCCATGTGGCAGATAGCATAGCTGGTTGAACCTGAAAGTAAGTGTCTTGGTGGGGGGGGCGACCGGGTCGACAGGGGTTGCCGACTTAGCTACAGCAAACAGGAATTTTTGAACACAGTCAAATTTTGGTAATTTTCTAAAAAGGAACAACTAAGAACTGTTTAATATACAAGTACACGTCAAAAATTGTCCTGTTTTACTGTTGAAAATGCAACTTTCCCTCTATGAAATGGACATAATTTCAATAAAACACGATTTTCGCTCTTATAGTTTTCCGGATCGTTCTGAAAATAGTCTAGCTGAACTCAGCTCGACGAGACGCTTCAAACGAACCTAACTTGTAAAAAAAATTTTTTTTTTATTTTTTTAATTTAAAAAAATGCGGATTTTTTTCTCAAACTCTAGGGTGGGTGCATTTTTTCAAAACTTTCTGTGGGGGTCCACCCACCCCCACCTAGGGTTAGGGAAAAAAAAATCCGGATTTTTTTTTAAATTAAAAAAAAAATTTTTAAATTTTTTTTTACAAGTTAGGTTTGTTCGAAGCGTCTCGTCGAGCTGAGTTCATCTAGACTATTTTCAGAACGATCCGGAAAACTATAAGAGCGAAAATCGTGTTTTATTGAAATTATGTCCATTTCATAGAGGGAAAGTTGCATTTTCAACAGTAAAACAGGACAATTTTCGACGTGTACTTGAATATTGAACCGTTCTTAGTTGTTCCTCTTTAGAAAATTACCAAAATTTGACTGTGTTCAAAAATTCCTGTTTGCTGTAGCTAAGTCGGCAACCCCTGTCGACCCGGTCGCCCCCCCCAAGACACTTACTTTCAGGTTCAACTAGAGATGTCAAGAAAAAAAAATTTTCTATTTTTTTTCTTTTTAAAAAAAAAATTTTTTTTTAATTTTTTTTTTAAATGAAAGTTGTTCAGAATTTTTCAGGGAGTCCGAATATCACTATCTGAGGAGCCACCGACTTACCATATGACCCCCACTCATATGGGAGGAGGGTGAAAATTTCAGACTTGGTTTCGGCGACCCCATTTTCCCACCGTCGACATCACGTCTCGTGTTTTGCCTCTCAATTCACCTCAAATAACATGGAAACAAGTTCCACAACAAACCGGTGTGATCATGCTGACGACACGAGGCGAAACAGCAACGAGCAACCAACGAAGTTACGCTTGCAGTGGCAGACAGTGCAATTTCCACCTTTCGAGATCCTGAAAAACGATGCGTAAATGTGAGTTCTCTGCTTCTATCTCACCTTAGCGACATCGGAATTTGTTGAACTAGCCTTTGCGACGCTCAAGTACTTCAATGCGCGAGTCGATCATCACTCACCAAGGCTGAAAACAGTCGATAAATCAATCCAGAATACCACCTGCAGCGTTGAAGACTGAGTGACAAGGTAAAGTCAAAGAAAATTTTTGTTGAACTTTCGAAAAATTATGCCAAAAACGGCATTTTCAGGGCACATTAAAGAAAAAATTTCAAAAATTTTTAATAAAAAAAATAAAAAAAAATGCTCATTTTTTTTACTTTTTTAAAAAAAAAAATTAAAAAAAAAATTTTTTTTTGACCCTTACATCTCTAGGTTCAACCAGCTATGCTATCTGCCACATGGCGAGAGCCCACTCTTCAAATCATCGTATCGAAAACACGTACCAGGATTTCGCGATCACGTTGCGGGCAACTGACAGACGCAAGTTTAACACGTTAGTTTAGCTCAGCACGCAAGTTTTAACATGTGGCCATGTTATCGGGTATCTGAAAAACGGTCGTGTGATGTGGTATTAACCAACATCCCCGCTCCAATTGTTTAACAATATATCGCACAACTCCATTGTACACCTATAACGTACGCCAATCAACAAGATATCATGTTCATCTCATGGCCTACCGACTGAAAAAACATGTTCTAAGTTGCAAGAAAACGATTTCTGAAACGATATTTCAATTCAGTTAAGTCATTTCAACGCTAAAAATTGACTCTAGAAGTCATCCAAATCGAAAAACATGGAGTACGTCGGTCAAAATGACCAAATAATGACATTTACCTAAGCACACAAAGAAGTTGGGAAGAAAATTTGGTTTGAACTTTCAAAAAATTATGCCATAAATCGAATTTTCAGAGCAAAGTAGAAGAAAAAATTTTCAAATTTTTTTTAAGTTTGAAAAAAAAAATCCAAATTTTTTTTTAAAAAAAAAACGAAAAAAAAATAAAAAAAAATTTTTTTTTTTCAAAGCCCCTAACCCTAATTGGTACGACGAAAAAAACGCTGCTGACCAGCATCGACACACGCTTCCGTGCGCTTTTCCACAACGAATCCAACATCATGGCCACGTACGTTGATCCGCGATTCAAGAACACTGCAGTCGTCTTCGAAAATGAAGGCGCGATTCGTTGTGAACTACTTCACAAAGAAAATCTTGAAACGACTGGAGACGCCCACAAACTGCGACGATACATCCGAGATCGCTAACAACGACGATGACGAAAGTGAACGCGAGCCCGAACCAAAAAAGAAATCGACTGGCCTCTACGGAGGCATCGAGTTTCACGCTGCGCGACCGCGCAACCCGTCAGGCGAATCCAGTCTTGAAGACGAACTGCGCGGCGAAATGAATATGTACGAGTCGGATGATTTTATCGACGAACCGGACAAAAGTGATCTAATGCTAGACTTTTGGCGGCTGAACTCGTCTAAATACCCCAAACTATCAACAATCGCGCGCAGATACCTGGCACCGCTACCAACAACCGTGGCAGGTGTTTGTGTACAGCCGATCTCGTCTGTCAACTCAGAACGCCGAAAAGGTCATGTTTCTGAATGGAGTGTTGCCAGCACTTGATTATCCCTATGCGATGTGAATTTTGTCAATTGTTGTTGTTGTAATTTTTGGTTGGTTCACGTGCTGTGTCTTGCTGACTTTGTTTCTGTGTCTGTGCTGTTTTATGCTGAAAATGTGATGAAGAAGCGACGAAATGTGCGTAATGTTTTTTAGACATAAAAAGGCCATTCCGGTCCGGATTCCGGCAATTTTTGCCGGATCCGGCCCGGCCGGAATAGGCTTTTGCCGGATCCGGCCCGGATTCCGGCAAATTTGCCGGATCCATCCCTAGAGAGGACCACCTCCACCGTACACTGGACTAGGGTTTAGGGCAGTACCGTGGGCGGGAGGGGGGGGGGGGGGGGCACCGTGCCACCCCCCCCTAAAACCGGGCACCCCCCCCCATCGGACCCCCCTCGAAAATTTCGTAATGCATCATTATTAAAACAGCTGCATCTGCAGTTCCGGTGCTCCTCCTCCATAACACAGGAAAGAAAAAAATGCAAAAACTAAATTGATCATTTTCACCTTATCAAAAAGGCTTGGCTTAGGATTAGGATTAGGTTCAGGATGAGGAACCTACAACGACTCATTACAAGCAACCTCAGATCAAAAATCAAAAAAATCACTTTTAAGAATGTATACAAATCCGAAAATTTGGCCGACACCCCCCCCCCCCCCCCCACGAAATTTTGTCTGGCGGAGACCCCCCAAAATTTTCTGCACACCCTAAAATTTTTTTCGAAAAGCATGATTTTTTCGTACGGCTTCATATTTAAAAGTACATGTACAGTGGAGGTGGTCCTCTTCCTCTTGAACACAGAGCAATACGTAACTGAACGAAGCAT